>VCRD01003962.1:16049-35411 GCA_006783055.1 Trinorchestia longiramus
TGCAGGCGGAAGTGCGGAGTGAATGAGTGAACGCATGTATAACTGCATAAATCTATTTGGGAGCAGTGAGTGCGTGAGAGAGTGCATGAAAGTGTGTGTGAGCAGGGAGTGTATGAGGAAGTGCTTGCATGAGTGCATGAGCCTGTGAGAGTGGGGAGCGTTTGAGGAAGTGCACAACGTTGAGTGGGAATAAGATGTGCGTGAGGAGTGAATGAGGAAAGAGTGAGTAAAGTGGGAGTGTATGATATTGTGTGGCAGCGGGAGTGTATGAGTGAATGAAGGTTTTCAATAGAAGCTGCGTCAGCTGCAAGTAATGCAGGGTTGAGTTCGTGTGTTAAACGTAAATGTTAGTGAATTGCAATTATTGTGTAACGAATGTGTGGGTGAATGGGTGTGTGAGAAAGAGAGGAAGTTAACAAGAGCTAGGTGTTGCATTGTGGGGAAGATAGTAGATCATGTCTTGTATGTCATTAACACTGCAAAAGTATGAAGTGTGTGAGTCCATGCGATATGAACGAGGTTTGTGAGTGTTTACTGAATGTGTGAGAGTAGCAGACAAATATTACAACAGTATGTTGTATAAGTCATGGCACATCATACAGCAGCAACGCTCTTCATAACTTATGTCATATTTCAATAGACCTATGCCCTATTTTAACAGACCTATGCCATCTTTCAGACGACTTATGTCGTGTTTCAAAGGACCCAAGTGTTTCGCCTATGCCAAGTTTCAGTGGACGCATCCCGTATTTCAATGAAGTTATGTTGCGTTTTGATGAACTTATGCCGTGTTTCAATACAACTATGTCATATTTCAACAAACATATGCCTTGTTTCAGCAGATCAATGCTGTATATACAGAGCGATGCCGTGTTTCAACTGATGAATGCCGATTTTTTAGCAGACCTACGCTGTGTTTCAACTGACCAATGCAGTGTGTTAACCGACTTATACAGTGTTTTAACAGACCTATTCGGTGCTTCAACAGACCTATGCCGTGCTTCAACAGACCTATGCCATGTTTCAACAGACCTATGCCGTGCTTCAACAGACTTATGCCGTGCTACAACAGACTTATGCCATGCTGCAACAGACCTATGCCGTGCTTCAACAGACTTATGCCATGCTACAACAGACTTATGCCATGCTGCAACAGACCTATGTCGTGCTGCAACATACCTATGCCGTGTTTTCACGCAACAGTGCCATGATTCGATGCACAGCTGCCAACACCTGTGTTTCAATAGACTTCTGCCGTGTTCCTACAGAATTAAAACGTGTTTCAACAGACCTGTGTTTTGTGTAAGGGTATCATACCTATGTCGTATTTTTACAAATCTATCCAGTATCTCAACAAACTTAAGTTTCTACAGACATGTCGAATTTCAACGGACCTTTGTAGAGTTGCAATGGGCAATTGTCATGTGGTAACAGGCCTAGGTTGTGCTTCAACAAAACTTTACCGTTTTACAACGTTCCTGTTTTGCCTGTTTGAAAGCACTTGTGCCGTGTTTCAACACCTTTTTGACGCAACCATGCCTGTGCTTCAACGTTCATTTGCTTTTGTTTCGAAGCAGCTATGTCGTGTTTCGAAGTATGTATGTCGTCCCGAAACGTACCTCTGCAGTATTTAATCTTAACTATACCGTATTCAAGCATATCTTAGCATGTTAAAAACAAACCTATACCGTGTTTACGAGCATCTATGCCGTGTTTCAACGCAATCAAACCTTAATTCTTATCATTTCTGCTATATTACAACTCACTTTTTCTGTGTTTTAGTGAACTTATGCCGCGTTTCCTCACACTTATATTTTGTTTCAACGCACCTCTGACGTATTTTAACTCACCTGTACCGTATTTCAACGTACTAATGCCGTGGCACAACGCACTTTTGCTGTTTCAACCCGCAGTGCCATGTTTCAACTCATCTATATAACGTTTCAACGCCCTTATCTTGTATTTCAACGCACCATTGCAGTCTTTCAATACACTACGCCATATATCACTTCGCCTATGCCGAGTTTCAAGTAAACCTATGCCGTCTTCCAACTTACTTTTGTCTTATTTCGACGCACCCATTTCAAAGCCGCTTTGTCGTGTTTACACTCACCCACGCTAATGCAGTGTTCATACGTCGTTATACCGTATTTTTACGTACCTTGTTGGGCTTCAACGCACGATTGTGTGCTTCAACGCATTTATGTCATGTTTCAATGCACACACGCTCGGTTTAGACATACCAATGTCATGTTTCGACGCCGCTGTGTCTGTAATTCAACGGACTCATGCTGTGTTTAGGCGGACCTATGACATATTCAGACGCACCCATGTCATATGGTGACGTGCCTATTCCATTTTGAAACACACCTATCTCATGCTTTGACTCATTTATTACGTGTTTGATGCACCTATGCCGAATTTAACCCACCTAAAATACCTATGCCGTATACCAACGCACTTAAGCTGTGTTTTAGAGCAGTTTGCCGTGTTTCGTTATCGCAGTCAGTCACAGAGCAGGTGAGCTCAGCGATACGGCCGCTGTAATTTGGCAGTTAGTCGATGCTATCGCGGCAGTCACGGCAGGGTGCAACAGAAACCTTACAGTGCGCGTAGAAAAAGAGTCGTATTTTCTAAACGAAATTGGATTGATCATGTGGTTGAACTTTTTCTCGAAATAAATTCTATTTTTTCTGTACATGGCCACTGATATCATGAATTGATTTTAGTTAACGCTGTAAAAAATCTATAATTAGCACATGTGTAAATTACTCGAAAAATTGGCCATAGACTTAGATTGGCTTACGAAGAATTCGTTCTACATCACCAATAATATCACACCCGCTGGAGTCAAACCTATCAGTAGCGTGCGTCTTTTTTTTCAAGGAATTAGTGTAGATTTTTTTACACTTACGCATATTCAGCATAACAGACATGAGCCAAACTCATACTCAGCCGTAAAGCTCGACTGAGAACGAGGTGTAGCGTCGAGTGATGAGGGAGTCCCGCGTCTGACATCGGACAGAAAGAACTTTGCACATCTTTTAAAACCTCACGTTATCGTACCTCACCCGCTGATGATCTTGTTAGCTGCAGCACATTACCAGCTAAGGATAACGCTGAGCAGTTTCTGATGTTAATAGAGACTCAAAGAAGAGAATACAGTCGCCTGTAGCTGACGGTCAACAGTGAGGTAAGCAGCGATCCTGATGCACTTGTTTCCACAGTCTAATTTGTTGACAAATAGGGGAACTTTTCATCGCTCATGGTAAACCATAAGAAAATTTACCATAATTCATGAATAAATAGAGTTGACAGATTGGCTTGTGCAGGCATGGTTTACATTCACTGAGACTCAAGAAAAAATGCACATCGTTTGTACGAGAGCACACCAAATCTTGAAGTAAATGTTGGGAATATTGTGTGCTGGTCAAAACAGCTGTGCTCACGCCAGTTATCGTGTTCGAGTATTCAGGTGTTCAGGTGTTTATGTATTCTCGTGTGCAAGTATTCAAGTGTTCAGGTGTTCAGGTATTTAGTGGTCAACTGCTTATGTGTTTAGGTGTTCAAAAGTTCAGTGGTTTTAATGTTTTATTGTTCAGGTGTTCACAAGGCTCAACTAGGCCACAAATTAAGACATAACGAGCATTGGTGAGGCGGCGTTGGTGTTGGTATCGTTTATTATCGTCTTCAGTCAAACTCAAACGCAAAACAACATAAATATAAAGTTAATCTTATATCCCGAATTGAATTATACAGAGTTTCAAGTTCCAAAATTTAAAACTTGAGAATTCATCTAGAATCTGAAACGAAAGCTCCAGAAATACCCTGGACAAATATTTTAGATTTCCAAATCCCAGGATTCTTACTTAAAAATTAAATTTCTCGTGATCTTCATCTAAAGACTGCAGAATTTTGTCCAGTTCTGAATTGAAAACTTCAAAAATGACTTAGCCTTCACCTGAAAACTTCACAATTTCTCAGACTTTCATGGAACAGCAGCGCAACAAAGCTCTTGCCCTCCGAGAAGCCATCATGGGCTGAAGTCCGTGCAAGAATTCCCAAGGCTTTCGTTCGTTCTTTCATCACTTGATCAAATCTGCAGCCTGCCCTCATTAAGTATTTAGGGCCATAAAAATACCAGACAGAGAATAATTAGAAGCCTCCTTCACATCATGGCAGCCGTCTACGCTGCGGTGTGTCCAGATGAACGACAATTGTTTGAATTGTACTCATCTCATGAGAGGTTTTTGTTTTTCCTAGAACACATTTTTGCTTGCACTCGTATGTTGCTGTCGTAACATCTTCCAATTCACTTAGTCTCATTACTCAACAAACCGAATTTATGATGGGAATTATCCGTCTACACCACTAGCTTGGTCGACTGGAAAGACCCGGGTCCGAATCCCACTGCCGACATGGTTGACGCGGCTAAAAATACGGCATGGGACTTGGGTAAACAACCGAATAATTATCGAAGTAATTATCCGACCCAAGAATGGGCCAAAAGGTTCGTTCCTATAGCCTCATTCTATTCTATTCTATTCTACATTTTTCTAGTTTATTCAAATTCAATTCAAGTTCTTAAACGAAAGCTGGGTCGAGCATTTGCTCCTTGAAGCATTTTAATGCAACGCCAGCCTCTCCCAGACGTTCCTGAACATGTTCATTCATGTTCAGTTACATGTTTATCCATGTTTAATAACATGTTCATTCATTTTGCGCATCATATTTACTCGTGTTCCCCTACACACTTATTTGTGTTCAGCAACATGTTCGCTCGTGTTCAGGAACATCTTCACTCGTGTTCAGTAACATGTTCACTCGTGTGAGCGTTACAGAGTAGTGATGCTGTAGTGGACTTTAGTTCAGAGGCCAAAGTAAGCAACTAGGCCTACTGACACATGTGTAGGCCTACTGACAGATGTGTAGGTCTAATGACACATGTGTAGGCTTACTGACACATGTGTAAGCCTACTGACACATGTGTAGGCCTACTGACACATGTGTAGGCCTACTGACACATGTGTAGGCCTACTGACACATGCGTAGGCCTACTGACACATGTGTAGGCCTACTGACACATGTGTAGGCCTACTGACACATGTGTAGGCCTACTGGCACATGTGTAGGCCTATACCAGGCAAGGCTTCCCCTGAAATCAGCCTATTATGCAATCAATAGCAATCATCTCTAACCAGCGATGACGAGATCCCTGGTTAACCCAAAATTACTCAACTGGCGGTAAGTGCTGAAATTAATCCGGACACTCTCAAGCGTTCGCTGTTTATTCATTAAAACACAACGAAAGCTTGACACTTGAGAAATTGAGTCCAGAGCTCACATTAATAAAATTGTGCTTCACGCAATGCATGTGCGCGTGCATGCTCAGTTACACCTGTCAGGCCAAGCGACCTGCGTGGTCTGCATACATTGTGTTCAGCAGCAATCTCTTCATGAATTTATCATGAGTGATACACTGAAATATCTTCGCAATCTCGTCTTTGAAAAAATTGATGCCATGATGCTGTCCAGACACGCTGATGGAAATTTAGGTATTAAAAGGATTTTATGAACAGGCTTTTCAGTACTCATTTTATTAAGTTCACGACTAGTAATTCTGCTTAAAGACTGCTAATTAGTGATTTAATTCACACCCTACAATAAATTATTTGAATGACTTTTGTAATTTCGAGTATTTGCATGAGGTTACTGAGCTGATCGCATGTACGGCTGAAATACACATCAAGAATACACATGTGTCCCACACAGCACACAATCCTGTGGTGTGTGACCAGTACACACATGTGCGCTCCATCCTGCCTACTGTGTACATTGCAGACACTGACGCACTTGTGTGCGATGAACGCACAACACAACAAAAGACAAAGCGAAGTACTGTCTGAAAATACTGTCTTACTTGTTCAGTGTCCCCTAAGACGCAACCAAGTTAAACTTAGCAATTTTGTATGTCATAATCTCTTACGCATTTCTGTCTGCGTAACACAAACAATTTGTGTTGAAAAGGCATTTGATTTTTTTTTATCCTTCTGTTCCTTTAATAATGTCAAGTCTAAGCATCACAATTATTGAATCTAAGAGAAGACACGTAAGTGGTAAGAAAAACAGATGTAAGTTTCTATGTTCCACACATCTACATGCTCCACACATCTCTATGCTCCACACATCCCTATGCTCCACACATCTCCATGCTCCACACATCTCTATGCTCCACACATCTCCATGCTCCACACATCCCTATGCTCCACACATCTCCATGTTCCACACATCTCTATGCTCCACACTTCTCCATGCTCCACACATCTCCATGTCCCAAACGACTCCATACCCCACACTATATCATGCTCCAGACGTCTCCATACTTCAGGGGTCTCCGTGCTCCACACGTTTCCATGCTCCAGACATCTCCAAAGTCCAGGCGTCTCCATGCTCCACAGGTGTCCCTGCACAACAGGCTGGACTTCAGGCTCGGACTGTATAGCCCCACGTACAGTCAACAGCGCTCGTCTGCCTCGACACGTGAGTGACGTGTTTGCTTATTAGCTGTAGAGGAAAAACTGTGATAGTGTGACCAAATTATGGTGAGGGCGTGCGTATAGATCAGTTCATGTATATTTTAACGCAGGCCGGGCGGTGTCGGTCGATGCTGGAAAGCATCAACGAAATGTGATACTTTTGAGGATATTTAATGCGCTCAATCCCTGTGTGGTACACATACCCGCTCCCCATGCGCCCCTCTTCCCATGTATTTCCCACCTCACGTTCCCACCTCTACAGTTCTTCATTTGCTATCCATTGAGTCCAACATGAACGAAGTGTGTCTGTATTACACTCTCTGTGCTACTCATAAATAACAAAGAATGCATTGAAGTCAGAATTTCCTGTCACAACTATACCATCACGATGTTAGAAAATGCGTACATCACAAGCATTGCTTCAGTTTAAATTTTGTAACTAACTTAGTCGTCAGATTTGTGTTTGGTGTTTGTGTCCTGGTATTTGTGCTTTGTTTCCTGGTGTTTGTGTTGCGTGTCCTGGTGTTTGTGCTTCATTCCTGGTGGTTGTGGTTTGTGTCCTGGTGTTTGTGGTGCCGATACACCAGTAATCATTTATATAGGAAGGTATACCTGTGCTCATAACTGCATGATTAATATGATTCTGTTTGGACTGGTACAAATTATTTACTTCCATGAACTCCTGGTCGTGTGAAAGATGATATTCTTCACGGACTACAACCGTCAAGGCATCTTCAGCTCTGATCACAGTGAGTAGATTGCTTCACAAAACACGACTTAAAAAACATGCGACGACTACATTCTCATGTAACACACTGTGTAACAACTCCAGTAGCTGGCTGTGTAACAGCCACCAGTACTTGACTATAACAGCCACCAGTAACTGACTGTAACAGCTACCAATAACTGACTGTAACAGCCACCAGTACCTGACTGTAACAGCCACCAGTACCTGACTAACAGTCACCAGCACCTGACTGTAACAGCCACCAGTACCTGACTAACAGTCACCAGCACCTGACTGTAACAGATGAAGCAGCCCTGGGCTCCAAACTCCTTGGAGCTCCATAACCCTCCCTCCTCCCCCCTCCCCACCTCCACTTACAGTCTCTGACTGGTCAGAAAATTAAAAGAAAATGGAAGTCTGAATAAGTTCGATGTTTATTTTTTTGCTGTTGGCGGAGTGAAGAGGAAGAGAATGGAAGAACTTGATCATGCATGGAGTATGTGCTCCGTTGCATCTTAATTACTGCCCCACAGCCTAAATATAAGAAAAATGAAAACAGCTTCCACCACGAACATTTAGGTGGTGGAGAAGTGGAGGCCTGGTGGAGGAGTGGAGGCCTGGCAGACGAGTGGAAGCCTGGTGGAGGAGTGGAGGCTGGTCTGATAAAAGACCGTTTTTGATCGTTTGCAAGAATTTCCCACACTTTAAACAACTCAGAAACTAAATCACTGCTGATTTATTCATTCACTGGCATAACCTTTGCAATTGAAGATCTAGTTGATTAAATTAGCGACTATTTCTTTACTTGTGCACAGTTGTGTTGAAGTCATTTGTCTCTCTGCAGTTGTCTTCCATTGTCATTTAAAATTAATGAACAAATTTTATAAACTTCGAAATCTTCAAAAAATGTGAATCAATTTTTTTGAAATTTTCAATGAGTGTAAACATAGAGGACTTGAACTATCTTGTAAATTTTCAGGTTGCCTAAATAATACTAGCGTAGTTATTTAACATTTTATTACTTTTTGACGCTAAAATTAAGAAACCCAATAACGTTTCTACCTAAGCATGATTACAAAACAGATCATAGATAGTTTATTTTAATATTTAGTAGTGCAACCATTGTTTTCAATTCCTGCTTCGCATGTACGAACGCAGAATTTTAGCAAATCTGGACATTGATCATTTATAATCTTGTTCCATTCTTGTAGTAATTTTAACCTCAAATTTTTAACTGTTGTTGGCTTTCTCGCCATAACATTCTGTCCTAGAATTTTCAATAGGTTTTCCATTGGATTCATGTCGAGACTGAGGAGGGCATTCCATAACCTCTACTCCTTGATCCTTAAGATAACCCATAACGAGCTTTGCCTTGTGGCAGGGAACATTATCCTGCATAAAAACAGGAGTATCAATTCCAAAATTCTGAAAAACTGGCACAACATGTTGTTCTAACAGGTTCTTGTAAACAGCGGCGTTAACTCGAGTGTTTACACGCATAAGAGGTGATGTATCCTGCCTAATATCATACTGAAAACCCTCGCGCTTCCCCTACCAAACATGTAGTTTTCAATATAAAGTTTAATTTAAAAGTTTCACCAGTCCTTTTTCGTACAAACTGTTGCCAAATACATCAAATTTAGATTTATCATTAAAAAATACTTTGTTCCTATCGTCTTATGACCAATTGGCATTTTTCCTTGCAAGTGTCAATCGTGCTGCCCGATTCTTTTTACTTACCACCAGCTTTTTCAGAACAGATCTTGCATAAAGTCTCATTTCATGTAATCGCCTGGACACAGTTTGTCGTGATACATTTGCACCACCTGTAAAATGACTAGGAATTTTACCTGCAGTTAGACAACGGCCTTTTAGTACTAGGCGTTGCATAACCCTGCCCTCTTTTACTGTAGTTTTCCTTGGTCTACGTGGCTTCTTTGTATTAGTTAGCCTGCCAGTTTCATAATAAAGTTTCAGAGTTCGGCCCACAACACTTTTGGAACGATTTATCCATTTAGCAATTTGTTCAATTGTATATTTTCTTTTCGTAACTTCATAATTTCTACTTTAACAGCTGCATCAACTTTGATTCGTGTTGGCATGGTTACAAATGTTGCAGTGATGTTAAGCAACATGTACTTTCTTTATCTTTATCTGTTATTATGAGAAAACCAGTTATTTCAAAATTTATACCCTAATGAAATTTATACCCTAATTTTGTACACTCACAAAATAAACAAATATTTAATAACTTTTGTAGTAATATTTAAGCAGTCTGAAATTTAGTGACAGACAGGAGTCAGATAGTCAAATCTGTCTAAATTCAGGGAAAATTTGAAAAAAATTGATTCCCAATTTTTGAAGGTTTGGAAATTTTAATATTTATTCCTTAACTGTAGACCACACAGTACTTTATTCCTTTAATCAATGTTCATTGAATTATAAAGCTGTTCCAATGCTAATATTTTCTCATATAGTCTTTCTTTAAAGGAAGATGCAAGTCCAGCGCTCTGAGAGATTGTGCGCTGACCTCCACATACATGCCACAAAATATTGCGTTTTGTCCGCGCTAAACATTGCATGATCTAATGCCTGGAGTGCCATCACGTGACTCACTGAGTGATCCAGTTCTTCCTCAAGTCCCATAACTCATTCCCTGATTTCCCCTCAATTGCTACAAGTCTTCCACTGGTTTCCCTTCAATTCCTGTGACTCACTCCCTGATTTCCCCTCAATTGCTACAAGTCTTCCACTGGTTTCACTTCAATTCCTGTGACTCACTCCCTGATTTCCCCTCAATTGCCACAACTCTTTCACTGACTTTCCTTCAATTCCTACGAATCAAACACTGATTTTCCTACAATTTCCACAACTCAATCACTGATAATATGTTTTCTCTTCCAAACCACTGATCACACAAACCACGATTTTCTGTTTGCCTCCGGGATTTATTTCATAGTAGGTGCTGTGTTCTGCGGCTCCGTGTGAATATTTCCACTAAGATTCGATCATCATTTTAGTTCTCGAAATTTACCATTTAACTTTATCTTCTATATTTTACGCGGTGTTTCATCCTGTACACTCAGTTTTATCTTCTATTTCGATCACTCATTTCTTCCTCCACCACGGCCACTCATTTCTTCCTCCACCACGGCCACTCATTTCTTCCTCCACCACGGCCACTCATTTCTTCCTCCACCACGACCACTCATTTCTTCCTCCACCACGGTTACTCATTCCACTACAGTCGCTGGAATTAAGTGACCGCCTGGCTCAGCTCACTAGTCAGCTGACGTGGACACTCATTTGACTCAACAAAATTGCAACAGAAAAAAAGTCCTGCTTTTTCCTCTGCAACTGGGCCTGATCTTCGACCAATAAAAAGGTTCACCATGAGCTCCACGGACCAACTGGCACCGTGTGATGACGACGCTGTGGAGCCTGTCTGGTACGTGCATTTGGTACGTGGTCAGTTCTCCAATTAAGTAACAGCGTAGCCGTGTGACGGAACCTCTGGTACGCAGCGGGTACGCAGCTGGTACGCAGCTGGTACGAACCACCAGTACGTCGTTAGTATTCCAATTAAAGAGAAGCGAATTAAAAATAATTGCCAACCCAAGCCTAGCTTCATTATGCAGGCGCAGGCAGCACTGGACCTGTAAACTGGCTGCTACAGCTACCATAACACACGCAAATTACATATTTTGCATAAAGATGGGGGGAATGGGATAACCTCCCCGCCATGAAGTAAATAAGGGTCACTGGTGGCAGAGTAGTGGTTGGGTGATGGTCACTGGTGGCAGAGTAGTGGTTGGGTGATGGTCACTGGTGGCAGAGTAGTGGTTGGGTGATGGTCACTGGTGGCAGAGCAGTGGCTGGGTGATGGTCACTGGTGGCAGAGTAGTGGTTGGGTGATGGTCACTGGTGGCAGAGTAGTGGTTGGGTGATGGTTGCTGGTGGCAGAGTAGTGGTTGGGTGATGGTTGCTGGTGGCAGAGTAGTGGTTGGGTGATGGTTGCTGGTGGCAGAGTAGTGGTTGGGTGATGGTTTGTTGAGGTACCAGGCTTGTTGGCAGAAGTGATACTGTGGCTTGGGGTAGAATAAATAAAAAATTGCATATGATAGCACATGAATATTGGAAATAAATTACTAGACATTGGAGTGCCGGACACCAGAGTGCTGGACGCCAGAGTGCTGGACACCAGCGTGCTGGACACCAGCGTGCTGGACACCAGAGTGCTGGACACCAGAGTGCTGGACACCAGAGTGCTGGACACCAGAGTGCTGGACACCAGAGTGCTGGACACCAGAGTGCTGGACACCAGAGTGCTGGACTCCAGTACACACCAGCAGATCCAGACAGCGGCACGATGAGATACGAAATCTGTTTGAAAAAAAAAACAACAATAAGAAACAGAAGCGTCGTATTTCCAATAAAGTTAATATATAAGTCATAATATAACATTGACTTTAAAAAAGTTGTTCATACTATTGAGCTTGAAGTATCACTACTTCTCTGAAGACCTTATCGATAAGCACCGTCACTATTCATAAGATGTTAACATTAGGAATTTAAAACCCAATATTTATGTACTGTATACTCTATTGGAAATAAAGTTCTTTTAAAAAACAGTTCATTTAAAAAAATTAAGTTTTGTTTTAAACGGGTACGAGCCGCCGTGCCTCACGTGCATGTCACACGTGCATGACACACGTGCATGTCACACGTGCATGTCACACGTGCGTGTCACACGTGCATGACACACGTGCATGTCACACGTGCATGACACACGTGCATGACACACGTGCATGACACACGTGCATGTCACACGTGCATGACACACGTGCATGACACACGTGCATGACACACGTGCATGTCACACGTGCATGACACACGTGCATGGCACTGCCTCGTGCCCCACGTGCACGTGCATGACACTGCCTCGTGCCGACGTGCACGTGCATGACACACGTGCATGACACTGCCTCGTGCTCCACGTGCACGTGCTGCAGCCTCGCTGTCGTCAAATATTGAGCTACTTCTGCACAAGGCGTATTGAAAAAACATTTAAAATATTTATGGTCGCACAGAGAAATTTTAAAGTAGTAGGCAAGAACTGAATGTACAGGAATCTCCAAAAACTCGTCTATTGTGCGTGATATTATTTTTTTCCTGACCTAAATTATCGTCTTCTGAATGCTGCCATTCTGCCTGCTGCTGTGAGGCCATACAGCTGCACTGTACAGTTGCCACAACGGGTAGTGTACAGCACAGCTTCACTGTACAGCACAGCTCCACTGTACAGCACAGCTTCACTGTACAACAGCTCCACTGTACAGCACAAGGACAACACAGTTCATCTCAACAAGTCAAGGTGTGATGGCTTCAGCGTCACGCAAAATCACCATTTAGCATTCCTTACTTTTCTTGAGGACTTGGAACAAAATTATTACTCCCTCCAGTCGGCAGTATTTGGTACAGCAGTAAAAACTGTTTGAGTTTTAGTTTTTGGAATATAATTTCTTTTTTGTGCAATAAACGATTGTTTAAAGTGTACAGAACTAAAATTTGATCATCAAGGTAAATAAGTTGCTATGGTGAATATATTTATCTCTGTTTCATTCCATGTGCTTTTTAACTTTTTCTTTAACTTCTGCAGTGATTTAATAACTTTGGAACATCAGGATGACACAAATGCAAACTGCATGCAGAAATACAAAAGATCGGACCAACTTTGAGCGAAGAGCAGAACTACAGGCTGTACTACAGGCTGTACTACATGCTGTACTACAGGCTGTACTACATGCTGTACTACAGGCTGTACTACAGGCTGTACTACAGGCTGTACTAGAGAGATCTAAAGCTCAAAAGCTGAGACGTGATGCGATGAAGGATGTCGCAACAAAATTTGGTATAGATAGAAGCATTGCTGATGAAATTTGGAAGAGAACATTAAAAAGTTTGTCCACATATTGATGCAAAGGATGTTCCGAGCCGGAAAAAACTCTCTGCTCGAAAGAAAAGGAATTCTTTCGAATACAATCAAAATCTAGAAAAAATTAAAGAATGAATAAACAAGTATTGAGTACATTTATTGATATGTATTCTTATTTATTTGTTTACCCATTTTAAATTTCATGTATTCCAGTAATGTGTGAAGAATATGATAAAGTCAATCTATATTTTCTTTGAAACAAACTTTTTTTAAAAGACTGAACTTGTATGCTCTAAATATTTCTGACCAACTTCAAAATTTATTTGTACCAAATATTTTCGAGTAGAGTGAGTACAAATAAGACATTTTATTTCATCTGCAAGCCACCGATCAACTTCTGGAAAATCTTCCATGAACTCGTGCAGCAGATCTCCATATGAAATTAAATCCCCTCCAGCCTTCCGAAGACAGGTGATTACATATTTCAAATAATATTTCCTCGATTAAGTTGCCCTCTGTCACACGACTTAATTCTAAGAAATTGTATATTTTGCATGGCCTTACATGTCGTACAGAGTGAAGATACCTCACTTGCTTCAATGTTCAGCTGAAAGTATGAGGCATGCGAGGATACAAAATTTGTATCCTCGCATGCCTCATAATGTACTACACTCAGTGCGATGAGCCCATTAAAGCTGCTGTAATATTTACTCTGTCTCAGGGCGTCAAACTCCACTCTCATCTATCCACACTCATTTGTAAATGAATTAGCGCTAAAAGAACATAAAACATTCCATAAAAACGTGTAGAGCAAAAGTTCTAGTTTGTTCTCACTTACAAGTATTGCGAAGGAGACTTCATATTTTACAATCGATATTGGGAGCTTCAGTCTACATTCCGTCTAAGATGTTCCGCTAGGCTGCGTCCTAAGCCCGCCTTCATTATTGCCCGAACAAAGGAGGGTGCAATCACGCTCGGACTGTTATGTTTGTGCGAGTTTTTAGGCTGGAGACACACAAGAGAAGCAATTTATGTGTCACGGGCCTTGCTTGTCTTCATACAAGCAAAATTAGCTGTATGTCAGTTCCTGAAGTCTTTCTTATGCATCTATTATTAAAAACTCCTTCAGGAAAACATCAGTTAAGCCATAACAGGCTTAAGGTCTTGAAACGAAACTCACCTTATCTTCTATTTTACGTAGATGATAGATGAAAGGCGCACTACGTATCGGGAAAATTCATTCATAAGATTGTGATGATCGTGGTGCCACAACGGTGTTTTGGTTTCATTTCAGCACAACGACGAATGTAACTACCTTAACCTGTAGTAATATTCTGCCTAGTCTCTGTGTATACCTCTTATTTTACAGTACTTCACTTTTATATCGCAATTATTTGATTCATTATGGTTCTTTTTCTTCATGTAGCCTGAAACATGAGAAAGAAACTAAGAGTAAAAGGGCGTCACTGATGATTATTACAGTAAAATTTAGGATAAAATATTTCATGATTCATTTTTTGCATAGGTGCAGCCCTGTATGTAGCAGTCATGTAAAATTGACCCCACTCACCTTGCTTTAATGTCATTAGAAAAGCTTCCAAGCAGTAAAGGTTCTACCCAACACAATGATGTTGATACCCTTGTATTTTGCAACAAAATCCTTCCATTCTTCGGCTGATATTTGAATTCATGTTCTATTCCCATTAATCTTCAATCACGGGAAAAATTTTCAAGCTTTCCAATTGCCATAATAATAACTAAAGACTATTTTTCTAATCTCATGGAATTTCAATTCGAAAGTTTTGGGTAAGAAAATCCTCTTCAGTTTCCTACAATCGACGACTGAGAAGTGGAACACGTCGTATATTTATCCGTTCTGCAGCTGGTTAAAATGAAGCAATATTGCAGTGCAAGTAATTACATGATATACTGTAAAATCCCAGACCTTTTCATACAACAAGCTAGATGAACTGCAACTTGTGACGGATTGATTGGTAATGCTACTGCTGCTTGCATGGTTGCTCTACACTCTGTTACCCGTCATGACATGTTCTTACTCATACTGAATAGTTAATTGCCTCGTACGGTTTATGTTATTATTGTTATAAACGACTTCATTCAGAAATTACGCTAGTAAATAGCAATAACAACGCAAAATAAGTCATTGAAATACAATCGCTCTGACATAACCAACTCAGCTTCGCTATCTCTTTTAAAAAATATCAGCTACTATTGGCAAATATCGTTCATGGGACAAGGTCAATCTTTCAAAAAAATGTACTCAATTCAAATTATCAAAATAATTTTCTATAGCTTATCATTGATGCCACAATTGATGTCGAGTTTGAATAGACTCCGCGATACTGGCCGAAAATTACGGACAAAATTCATAGAGACATACCTTTGTATTTCACCACCGAATAAAAAAATTAACTCAAGTTTTTTCAGCGATGTTAAATCTCAGCGTGTATTATGCACGAAAATTCTAAAATGAGATAAATTGTGTAGGACTGACCAATCATTAGCCGATCGTTGAATGCATGAGACCAGTTATTCATGAATCCATCACGCCAGATACTCATCAATGCATCATCAATTTCCTGTCAGTTAGGGATATTTTCGTTGTCTATAACACAGGGGAACAATTCTTAAAAAAATGTTTATCGTATTTTTTCATTGTTCTTTGATCCGTTTTTCTGCTGATTCCAAAAATGCAATGATCTTTTTTGATTATCGATCGTTAAATATATGCAATTTTTTCAATGTTATTGTATATTTGGTAGTCTTTTTATATTCCGCTACTAAATGTGGGTCAAATTTTCTATTTCAGATCAATTTTAAGGTTCTGCTACTTTCAGGATGGTTACTGCAGGATGTACCAACTCTCCCGATACATTTTACAATGTGTGTGCTTCTCGTATTGGAAACAAGTTGGGTAGCAGGTGTTACTCCACAATGCAAATAAATACTCTTCATTGCTTCCTGCACACTTCATACAGAAGAAAGAAAATCAAGATAATGCAAAGGAACTTCTAGACTCGTTTCCTTGCAAGGAGAATGCACAAAATATTCATGATTCCTCTGCTTATGGGCCAGCAGAACTGATGATGATTACAAGAGAGTGCGTTGCCCCACGAGTGGAACTGCAGCCAGGAACGTTAACTGTTCTCTAAAAGACTTGTACATTTTAACAAGTCTTATTACGCCCACTAATCCAATCGGATTAGTAAAACAGCTTGTGAAGGCATTATCTTTTGGAAGAGAAGCTGTGCAAGAAATTTGTCTATGTTTCCACATTGATCTGAGACTTAGATCAAAGGTGCCATGTTTGTTGGGCCCCAAGTGAACACAAAGCTGTAGTCGAAGAAACTGGAAAGAGCGAGGACGAAAGTTGAAAAAGAAGTATTGTGTGCATTTCGTGATGTATTTCGTGAATTTTTAGGAAATCACAAGAATCAAAATTACAAACAGCTAGCAGCAAGTTGAAAACTTTAAGAAAATGGGTCGTCGTATGTCCTGAAAGGTTCATTTTTTGCCCTCGGACCTAAATTTTTTCCCAAAAAACTCAGTTGACATCGCAACAATGGAAACAAGATTCAAAGGACAATGAGATACTGCAATGATGGGAGATTGTACCTGGTCTATAGTCCGAAGATAAGAAGGTATACTCTCCAGAAAATCCCATCTTCAAAGCAATGCTACATCTGAGAAAAGAATCATCAAGACATTAACAAAGTTTTATTATTTCTTTTGGTTCTAACTAACATTATACTACCAAAATACCTTTCAATGCATGAAAAAGTTGTGAATGTTGTGTAATTATCCTTACACTACTAGAATAGATAGGACTAACAAAGTGCCGATGGAAAAAGTTAAAAATATAACGAAAAAATATGTAATTGCCATTAATTTAACAGCTATTGATGTTATGTCAAAGCGTATGTGATTTTCGAATTTATGACCAAAAAATGGATTTACGAACGATAAAACGTACATTTAAAAAGAAATTGTGTTATATTGTGATATCAATGTCTCAGTTACATACCAATTTTTACGAAATTCTGAAACATTTACTGTAAAACTCGTTAATTTTTGTAACGTGACAGCCATCGCATTTATATATGATAATAGATCAAATTTAGAATGAAATTCGTTCATGATGTATGAGAATATTATTGCTTATTGAAACAAAAAGATGCAAATGCAAACAAATTGTGTCGAATTTAACCATAATTGACCTTGAGTCTATTACTTCATACCAGATGTGCGTAATGAAACCTGGATACAACTACCGATCAAATTCCCACCATTTAGGGACTGAAAATTACAAGGATTTCAAAAATACTTGTCATATCAACTAGTACATGAAATTTGATTCTTTATTAGGGCAAACTATTTCATTATCATTGTAGGACAAGAGCAAATTTTATTTGCTTAGCCCTAGCTGCCAAAATTTAATTCAAAGTAAAATCCAAACTATTCTCCTTTCAAACTTCTGGCTCTTGTACTGAAATTTCCCTCTTCCTTCACCTGTACTGAAACTTCTTCATTCGTGCACTTTTTATTTGCTGTTAAAACAAAGACAGCACCAAAATGAAAGATATAAAAACTATTTGTTCCGTGTAAATGACTAGATTTTTATTTTTATTTTAGAAGTAAACACAATAACCTGTGTTTCTATTTGTGACTTGTAGACTCCCAATAGTATCATTAATCGTAAACTCGTTTAGTCCATAATTTTTCATTCGTTAATTACCTCCCGTTTATTGCACCTGCGAGTGCAAAAAAAAGTACTAAAAACTTTACGACAAGCAAAACACGCAGGCTCCTCAGTTCCATTGGGATGTTGCATCTAGAAAATTGCTCTTCAGATTACGAAGAGCAAAGTAACCACAGCCTCAGACTTGTTCTCAGTAGCAGCGTCCTTGCAAACCATCAAATTCTCAGCGTTCGTCCATAAAAATTCCTGCCACTAAACTTAGAAATTTCTGTATTTCTGTGCGACACACAAATGTTCAAAGGCGTTGACTCCAATGCGTTTTTCATGAGAGGCGTTGAGTGGCGCTGAGTTTGGCAAGGCTGGCTAGTAGTTGAGTGGTTCAGGTAGTTCTGTGGTCAGGAATTAGAGTGTTAAATGAGCCTGCAGGAGGGAGGAGAGATGAGCAGAGGGAGGCTGATACTCGGGCTGATACATGTCCTCACTACTGCCCAACACAGGCCTCCACACTAGACCCTGTCTTACACATAGTTGTACATATACACAATACATAATAAAATGTGCAAATGTGTCGTGCGACAGATGTGTCTTGATGTTTCAAATTGCGTACACATTGAGTGCAGATACTTTATTAGAGTGACGTGTTGCGTTGTACTGCACGCGTCATGCCAGTGTGCACCAGTTCTGAAGGCAGTGTGCATAGTTGTGGCGTGCACAACCACAGCATTTCATGAATAAATTTTTTGTTTAGATGACCACATTTTCGCTGCAAAACACCACACTTTCTGAGCACTTTGTTCGCTTCAACACACAGTATTTTGTCAAAATTTCCTTCACAATAAAACCCAGCATTAGAAGAACATTTCCTTTACTTCCAATTTTCAAGTTGCAGTAAATACTTACTCGTGTTCAGGTGCACCTGCGCAGGTACGCGTGCTCGTGTTCAGGTGCACCTGTGCAGGTACGCAGCCTCGGAGGTCGGGATGCTCGTACGAAGAGCACGGTATGAAGTTCCTACGGCACGTACACGTAGGAACTCCTTACCTCGCTGCTCGCAGAGATCACATTCGTGTTTTCTTAGTTGTGTGTCTTCTTGTGAGTGCCTTCACTCGTTGTGTCTTTTTAGTTGTGTCTTCAGTTTTGAAGACAAGATTACCTGAATACAGTATCTACAGACAGTCAGACAGTATCTACAGACAGTAATACAGTATTTACAGACTGTAAGAGAGTATCTACTGAGTGGAAGACAGTATCTACAGACACTGTACAGTTGTGCGCACTGTACGCCAATCAAGAGCTGAAATTCAGCACGGTGTTTGCATTAATGCAAGTTCTGCAGACGTGAATCCATCTACCAAGTACAAGAGAAGAAAATTAGTTATAAACTGGTAGACGTACACGCGAAAAAATTTACGTGATTTTTGCTGAATTTACTGAGCTTGCTTGG
>VCRD01003963.1:9967-26178 GCA_006783055.1 Trinorchestia longiramus
GGAGGGAGCTGTAGAATGAGGGGGGCTGTAGAATGAAGGGGGCTGTAGAATGAGGGGGGCTGTAGAATGAGGGGGACTGTAGAATGACGAGGAGGGGGCCAGAATATTCAGGGATAGAAAGAATGATAGTGAGAGTAGCACGCTAAGGAGGGAATTCTATAGAAACTGAAGGAGGCAATGAAATCATGATTATTATTTTGCAATTATCAGGTCTTATACGTGGTTATCATACGACATAATATAAGCAATATATATGATCATTTTATGGTTCCCATAAGTAAATACATACCACGCCCATAGTTCTTAAAGACTACTGATCATCTTAAGGCTAAGGCCAGCACACTTAAAACTAAAGGCGGTGTCATTTCCTTCTTAAAAGTTTAAAATCCCGCTAGTCAGGGCAGCGTCTCTCATGTTCATCTGTAACACATGAACATGACAGCATGTTTCCCAGCCATGGGCAGTGCAAGAATCACTAATTCATACACAGCTTGAGTATGAACAAGTTTCGTGAATTTCTCCTGCACGTAATTATAAAATCTTCAACAAATGTGGTGCCAATTATCCTTTTGTATTCACCAATCTCGGACTATAATTAAATAGCATAAATTAAACTGACTCTGACAAGTGCAAATTTTTGTATTTAGCTCAATGAGCTTGTATCCTAGATACTCAAAATACTGCCAGTTGTGCCCTGAAGCTGATCTGTTCTGCAAGTAAAGCTGCTGTAATTTCTGTGTCAATTTATGTCGGTGATTATTCCACATCATATAGGCTAAAGATCACAATATCAATTCAAAGTAAAATAACTGAGAAATTAATTTTTTTTATTAATTAAGGTACTCCATAACTCAAGCAAATATAGCACATCTCAAGAGCCCTACAATCGCAGACGCGAAAAAATGGAAAAAATGACTGGTTTTAATTGTTAGAGGTCGTTTGTTTTCAATCATTGTGGCACGAAGTTTAAAAATCATTTTATTGCTCAAGAGTATTTGCATATCTCTTGTATATATTAACATACGCCTTTCTTTAAGTATTTTGATAGGTCAATGGTATTTAATTTAACGTGATTGGTTTCTTACTTGAAACGATTTCCTAATTAATGCTTTGTTTACAGAGCGTACTGCTATTCTACGTCTGCCTGCTCTTTCTGCTCCTCCGAGGCTCAAAGCCTTCTCCTCACGCTTCCCCTCACGTCTCCCACACCTCCCCTTCTGATGACACACCTGCAGACACATCTAACACTTCAGACCTACACGTCACACTCGCCACACACCAGCACCTGGCCGGCGCAGCTGAAGTGTGAACGGTGTATCTAATCATACATTGTCTTAAAAACTGCATGTATTTGTGCAAATACACTCGTGACACGTGTTCATACACATGTGCTCTGCGTATACTAAGTGCATCGTGGAACAGCTTTGACGTGCTGTTGTCCGCACCAAGTGGTTGTCTTTGCTATTGTCTATTCGCAGCCATGAGTTGTGTGTCAGCTGAAGTGTGTGTCTGGGAAATGTACCTGAATGTTATTGTAACTTCGAGAGTTATCAGCCAGATATGATAATCAAGAGTTTTATTGGCGAGTTATGATAATTGGGAGAGTCATTGAAAAGTTATGATAAGTGGGATTGTTGTTGGGGAGTTATTATTATTATCTGCCGTGTTAGTGAGCAGTTATGATAATCGGGATTGTTATTGAGGAGTAATTATTATTTGGAGTGTTATTGGAGTGTAATTATTACCTGGCGTGTTATTGGAGGGTAATTATTATTTGGAGTGTTATTGGAGAGTAATTATTATTTGGAGTGTTTTTCGAGAGTTACCATCATTTAATCAGCATAAGAAGCAGTGTACATGCAGTACTTTCAAACTTCTAAATGCATGTTTAGTGCATGATTAATGGGAATTACAATATAAAGCCGGAAATTAGCTTAAAAAATCTGATAATTTAGAGAAATGATCTTTGATTCGAGGTAAAGGAAGACTGAGTTTGAGTTAAGACTTAATTCTGTTTTAACATTCGGGGTGTGTATGATGGAGAGGCTGCAAACATATTCTTATGTGACATTACTTACATACATTTCTGTCTCAGGCCGCACACAGAGGTGCGGTACTATCATCATTTAAAAAGAAGTTATTGAATTGATAATAAACAATCGCTGTTCTTTGGCGTACCAGAGATACGTCCGTTAGTTACTCTGACAACGCGTCTTTTTGAGAAGACGGATAATATCGTGATCTTTCTTAAATATTTCTTAAGAATAATAAGGCGGCTCATGACAACAATGGTTGGCCTACAGTACGGAGACTCAAAAAAGATTCACTGGAAGTGGATGGTAATTCCGTTGTTAAAGAAATGTCATGGAGTTGTGCCATTCTACGATGAAGCTTCAAATGTTTGTTTCAATGGACAAAAAATAAAAAGTAATGGTAGGCCTGTTAATATGAATATAGCGTCTTCCTTTCTGGTTGAGTCATCCTCGAAATTTTTGTCGCTAAATTGCAGAACTTCACTCATTTTAAATTGAACCTAACGTATTTTGAATCAGATTTAAGATGGTGTAGTTCCACTATTATACCTGCGAATCATTATGACGCCACAGATAAAGCTATTATATTAATATAAAGAAGTGAGGAGTTCCAGTATTTATATGTATATTGCACGCTAAAGTTTGAAGTTCTGCAGTTGCCATGTGCACCAATCAGAGTGCAGGGCCAGCCTAGGCCACCGCACGTCGTCCACCAATCAGCGCCAAGTGTCTGGCTCGTGTCTAGTATCCAGGATACACCAGCGTCTTTATTACTCCTGCGGCCATAGAGCAAAATTAATTAAAACATAAGCAAATTAATCATAACTATCAGACGAAGGATAAAATGAACGAACAGCATGATAGGGAGAATGTTAATTAGCAAACTATGCAGGATACAAATATTCTTTTATCAGCGTAAGAGAACAAAGGGAATAATAAACACTACGTAATTTTTACAGTTCCCTTCACAACGCTCGACTGCACAGACAACTGCATCTTTGTATCCTCAAACGTTTGTTATTGAAGGTAGTCCTTATGATTGTTTTATCTTAAGGATGAGATTCATTAGAAACTGATCAATTAGTAGTATATTATTCAATAGATATTAATTGATCCTCTCCTATTTGATGTCCAAACCTCGATTAGTATATAAGAAATGTTATTGGTTTTATGAAAAAAACATATTGGGAAAATATTCGTGTTGAACATGCAGCATGGTACTTGGCCATTAAATCTCAGGTTTAAATAATTCTGTAGCATATAGCACAATTTAACAATAATTTAAATACTTAATATCTGCAGCACAGAGCACTTCTAACTTCTATGTCTGATATCCTACTTTACTAAGAACAGCTCTGTTATTAATAAGGAATAGCACTTCGCATGTGCTTCTATTTGCAAAAATGAATTAAATGTATTCTTACAAGACTCAATATACTACATCTTTTCCTCAAACATATTACAGGATTTAAGAGCTTATTAACCTCCACGCATTTGTACCTACTAGTTGTTTGTGTAACATTCCTGTAACGCACAGTCTCACATGTAATGATAATTATACTAATAATTAGAGCACGCACTGAAAGTCTCAGGCACAACTGCACAGTGCACCGTTTAGAGTCAGAGCACAAGATTGAAGCTTCAACAGCTTTCAGAAATTCGAACTGAAATTTTGAATTATTTTCAATCACATGCGCGAATTTTTTGACATCCTACACGACGGTGCACCTGCTCAGTGTTCGAGCTGAGAAGTGGTCTGGGGAGGCTGTTACCTTTCTGCTGCTGATGCCTGTAGTTATTTTTCCCATACCCAACCCTGGGTGTCCCCTATTCAATAAATTAGCAGATAACCTACCCAAAAGTACAATATAGGACTGAAATTGCGCCAGTAATGTTTGACGCGGCTAGAAATACGGCATGGGACTTGGGTAAACAACCGAATAATTATCGAAGTAATTATCCAACCCAAGAATGGGCCAGAAGGTTCGTTCCTATAGCCTCATTCTATTCTGTTCTATTTCCATCCCCTGCCTCACTCACACCCACCGCCTGGGGTTCTCACATTCAGGCACCCAAGCAATTACTCATCCTCAACTTAAGGGGAGACACTGGAGACTTTTCCCACTATTCCTCCCCTATTCTCCTCCTCCTCCCCTCTTCTCTCCTCTATCCCTCATGGTTGCTTGACGGAGCATCCCCACAATATGGATAATAGAACATTACATCTGTTCAGTATACTATACAGTGTATTGTACAGTGTACTGTACAGTGTACTCTGCAGTGTACTGTGCAGTGTACATATATCCAGGAACACACATGCATAGAGACAATCACAAGTCGATGTCCTCACGTGCTTTTAAAATCGATAAAAAACTTTTATTCCATCGTAGGATATGTGTTAGCACGTGCAAGGTATTATACGTGGTCAAGAAATGTGTGTTTCATTGCACCTCACACAACGAACGATGTACAAATACAGGAGTTACTTCTGTTCGCGCACGTACACTGCCAGTGTATGTATCTGCACTCACACGTGTGTGTGTATGCGTATGAAAGGAACAGAACTACAGGTGCAGATTCTTTTTCTCTTCTCTAATGTAAACTTCAAACTTTCTCAAACTAAAATAAAAATAAAGTTTCAAGTTAGCTCCTCAAATGTCAAGTCTTTTTTCCTAATGAAATCAAGGGCAGGGAGTATAAATTCCCCTCTCCCCCCTCGCCTGGATTGAGAGGCCAGAGTTTTAAAAGAGTGAAAGAAGTTGGATCTGCAATTCAGAAATCTCAATTAAGTTTTTCATGTCTTAGGCTCTGAGAAACTTACCTAAAAAACATTCAATCAAAAAGTTGCTTCGACTGAGAGCGATGCAATCACTTCAAGGCCAACTTTTATACAAAAAAATGCTCGTTTTTAACGCCTTTTTGGTGTTTTCACGGAATTTGACAAATTGCTCCAGAAAAACTCTTGACTTCGCTAATTCTGCCAAAAATAAAAAAGTTACGCGCTTGTATACACTTGAAATACGACACTTCAGTCTATACTTGTACGTAAAGAACCTGAACTTCATGAACTTTGATGTGAATTCTTGAGAAAAGATTTTTGAACAACTCCAACAACGATATCGTACTTCAGACACAAAAACTACTGTCACAATCCCGTATCAGGCCCAGAACCACTACAAAAATCCTTAGACAGGCCCAGTAACTTGCAGAAGAATCCTATATATGCTTCAGAAACTGCCACAACAGTCGTCTGTCAGCCCAGAAGTACAGTACTGTTTGTTTGTAATGCCCACCTCATTAATACGTTCACAGTCGTCGAGCATAAATGTGTTGCTCACACACACGCGCAGCGAAAACAACCCTAGAAACTGAGCTGTACAAACACTGATTTGAATGCTTCTCACAGCCTGAAAGCTGCTCACTGAATGGAAAGGAGTTTTCTCTGTGGACTTTCTGCCGGCAATTGAAATTCAGGCAGCTGTTTGGCGGCCCTCATTGTTTTTTTTTCATTCGCTTTCTATTGGAGATTGGTGGGCAAAAATGACGCCGGCTTCGTAAAATGTCTAGTCTCATTACAGGCTAGGAGGGACACGCTTTATATGAGGGGCAGGAGGGGCAGGAGGGGCAGGAGGGGTAGGAGGGAACAGAAGTGGTAAGAGAAGGGGTTAGATTAAAGGCAGAGGATAGGTAGGAGGGAACAGAGCAGGAGGGGAAGAAGAGAAGACAGAGGAAGGGAAGGAAGGGTCAGAAAGAAGCAGAGAAGAGGAAGAAGAAGGGCATAAGGGTCAGTAAAAGGCAGAGGAGAAGCATATGAGGGGCAGGAAGGAACAGAAGAAAGGCAGGAGGCAACAGAAGAAGGGCAGGAGGGAACAAAACAACAAAAATGATGGATTTAAGACCGTGGTATGCACTGAAATATTCACAACAGTCTGATTTGTAATTTCATACCAACGTAAGTGGATTTGCAGCTAATGAGTTGCCTGTGCGTGATTGATGTCTTAATATAAGACCGCACAGGTCTTGGGTAGCAACCCAAACGACTCGTTTTTGTTGCCATGTTCTATGATATTTTACACAGTATAGGCAATAATCACTATACGCCAAAAAACATTAAACTCTAAGAACTCTCGGAATTACAAATCTTTAAGATTATCTGAGGCTGAAATTGACTTACGATTCAATTTTCAAAGAATTTTTTTGTGAATTTTTGTATTATGCTTTTTGGAAAGCATCTCACACAACACAAGTTTTGTTGAAATTCTACACGTTTAGAAGTCCGAAGTTTCAACAATAAGCCTAACAGCAAAGATTGCCGCTTCAACGTTGAATTTTTCCATGACAGAAACAAACGTGGAATATTGGTCCACCGGAAGGACTTACAAGTATCTGCTTTTTGTGCCACATTTAATACCTGTACAATAACATTCAGATATCACAGAGGACTTGGAAAACCGTTAACAATTTTCCTTACTGTAGGCGTAAGCCTGATGGTTTGATCTAAAAAACAAAATAAGCTTAGCTAGCGCTTCTCAGCGTGCAAATGAGCACATAATTAACCTGGTGATTGTCCTCTTTTTTGGACAAAGGATGCTGGAGGCAGCCATTGCTGGTGAATGCAGGTAACTGGTAGATAATTGGCTGGTGAGATTAAGTGGCAATTAACTGGGCGTCGTCGAGGGCAGAGACAGCGATAGTGACAGCGGCAGTG
Organism: Trinorchestia longiramus; assembly: GCA_006783055.1. Taxonomy (NCBI): domain Eukaryota; kingdom Metazoa; phylum Arthropoda; class Malacostraca; order Amphipoda; family Talitridae; genus Trinorchestia; species Trinorchestia longiramus. The sequence continues at coordinate 16,709 of VCRD01003963.1, forward strand.
ACAGCAGAGCAGTGACAGGAGCAGTGACACGAGCAGTGACAGCAGCAGCGACAGGAGCAGTGACAGCGGCAGTGACAGCAGCAGTGACAGGAACAGTAACAACACACTCGGTAAATACAACGAACAAACACACCCCACAAACACTACCCTCAAACACAACTCACAAAGACAACAAACCAACACCACCAACAAACACGAGAACCAAAAAAGAATAACAAAGATAAAAGCATTTCGTATTGCTCTTCCCCCACGCCTCTGCCAGCGACAGGAACATGGCGTGGCTTCCATGGTGTGGGTCACTAGTAAACTTGCTATTGATTTAATAGAGGGAATATTTACTCCCACTTCCCCCTGCATCCTCAGCATGCCACTCCTCTCTGTTGCTTCCATCTGTTGCGTTGCCCCTCCTTTCTCTGTTACTCCCCTCTGTTGCCGTGACCTTCCTTCTTTCTCTGTTGTCCTCTTCTGTTTTCTCCTTTCTAGGTCCCTCTTTCTGTTACCTCCTCCATTTTTACCTCTGTTGCCCATTTCTGTTCCTCCCTCTGTTGTCCATTTCTGCTACTTCCTCTGATACCCATTTCTATTAGGCTCTTTGTTACCCATTTCTGTTGCCCCCTCTGTAACGTATTTCTGTTGCCTCCTCTGTTGCCCATTTCTGTTTCCCCCTCTGTTACCCATTTCTGTTGACCCCTCTGTAACGTATTTCTGTTTCCCCCTCTGTTGCCTATTTCTGCCTGTCTCCTCTGTTGCCATTTCTGTTGCCACCTCATGGAACTGACACCACACGCCTAGCAGCCCCTGCCACGTGCCTCCTGTTGTGTCGAGGACGTTAATTCAGATCGTATCTTCCAGCTAATTTCATTCTCGGTTCATTTGCTTCTGCAGGAAGCAAGAGCAGAAAATAACAATGTTGTGACATTGACAAAATAACAAAGCAATAAACATAAGATTTTCCCTTCAGTGTCCAGAAGATTTTTATAGCTTTATCTGATGGGAAATAATGCAAGATGTTCATAACTTTATGCAATGGGAAATAATAGTAAGATATCCATAACTTTATGTAATGGGAAATAATTGTAAGATATCCATAACTTTATGTAATGGGAAATAATGCAAGATGTCCATAACTTTATGTAATGGGAAATAATTGTAAGATATCCATAACTTTATGTAATGGGAAATAATTGTAAGATATCCATAACTTTATGTAATGGGAAATAATTGTAAGATATCCATAACTTTATGTAATGGGAAATAATGCAAGATGTCCATAACTTTATGTCATGGGAAATAATAGAAAGTAGTTTGAAGTTTTAATGGAAAATTCCTTTATATTTCAATCTATCGTCTGCTGTCGGTGAAAAGGGCAGAAACAAGAAAGAGTTTAAACAAAATCTTCAAAGTTTACAACAAGTCCCTTTTGAAAAACATTTTAATACCTACAGTCGACTAATTTTTGTGTTGGAAACTTGCCAACCGAAATCTGGAGCTTTCATAACAAAAACAATGTAAGAATGTTCTAATATTTTTGTGCTTCTCCTGAAGTTCTTGAGAAACTTCTTACCTCGAGGAAGATCAAATTCGAACACAATGTTAAGCAAGCAAAACACTGTTAAGTTTAGTCTTATATATAGTTTAGTCTACAATGTATTAAATGTTATATCTGATGTATTCATCGTATAAATATATGTATATGCCACAAAAGACTGAAGGGCATCAGCATCACTCAGGCGTATCACAGATACCCACAAGAATCAGGCGCAAAATAAGGTAAGAGACGTAATGCACATCACAGACTCCTGTGTGCACTGTTAACTTGACAATGAAATAGAAATATAATTTTATGGTAAAAATTACTTAGCTGAAGACAAATGCTGTAGAAATGTACATAGTAGCTGTAGCTACAGTTACTCATACTTACAGTTACACAGCTGCAGTTCCAGATGTTACAGTGCAGACTGCCATCTGGATGACTACATTTCGCACGGGGCGGAGGAGGTGGAGGGAGGGAGGCCTCTCTGTCCCCTCACCGTCCCCTCTGTCCCCCAACTTCGTCCTCTCCCTGTCCCCTCTCTGTCCTCTCGTTTTAAATTCTCTGTCCCATCGCTTCTCTCTCTCTGTCCCCTCTCTGTCCCCTCTTTGCTCCGTTTCCGTCCCTTCTCTGCCCCTTGTCTGTATTTCTCCATTTTTTGCCTTGTCTGTGTTCCCTCTTTAACCGCTCACTGTCCTCTCTCTGTCCCTCTCTGTCTTCACTCCGTCCCTCTTTGTTCCCTTTTCATCCCGTCTCCGTGCCGTCTCCGTGCCTCCTCAAAAGCTCCTGTTCATCAATACAAGGATCAGCAGCCGGGACGTGCTTTGTTTTATATTTTGATGAACGCGTCACCAGTGAGTGACGCCGCTGAATGGCTTTCAGATTACACGTCTTATGACTTAATTAAAAGTGAGACTAATAATGGAGCTCAAGTGCTTCCAGTTCCCACTTAATTATTAATTGTATTATTCCTGGTGAGGGGAAGGAACTGCAGGCAGCTTGAGGGAAGCTTGCAGTGAGGGGAGAAAACTTAAAATGAGTTTGCAAATTATGTTCAAGGAAATTACGTCCGGAGAAGTACAGCGTCTACGAGACTTGTGTCCAGGGTCATTATGTCCAAGGAAATTAGTGTAAATCAGCATGAATTAGATCAAATTATGTTTGACACAAATTTGCGTTTATTATCAATAAGTAACCAAAATTTGCAATATTTAGAGTGAATTTGTGCAAATTAGCCTGCATTAACACAAGTTAGCATGAATTAGCCGGAATTAATACATGTTAGCATGAATTTACACGAATTGACGCAAATTAGTATGAATTGGCTTCTATATACATGATTAGCACGAACAACAACATATTAGCATCAATTATAACTACGCAAATTTGTATGAATAACGTAAATTAATGCGAATTAGTTTGAGTTAAACACTAATTGGCTTAAGTTATACCAAATTCGTACTAATTACGTAAATTAGCGCGATTTAGCATGAATTAGCCCAAGTTAGCGCCAGTTAAGACGGTATAGCACGCTAATTAATCACATTGTTGAAAATTCAAGTCCCAATAACACGGGATTATTGTTAAGGAAGTCCTGTGGGACGCTGTTTAGTGTGAAGGACAGCGGACGCTTGTGGACATGCAGCTGCATGACCGTTTGCTCGGTGCTGCTGTCTTTTACATCTCCATACCCAAGCTCTCTAGGTTAAAATCCGGCTTTGTGAAGTTTTCTGTATGAAAAATACGACTAATATGCATCTAAATTATGTATCTAACATGCAGCTGACATGCATCTTACATGCATCGAACATGCAATTACATGCAAGGAGTTTTGACAGCAACCAAGGCAATCGAAATGAAGATAAGAGTAACGGACATAATTTCAAAAGGACTTCAGCTCAAAACAATTACACAAATGCGAACCAATTCCTACAGAGTGGAGGCACTTCCGAGATTTGGATTCAAAAATGCGGAATTGTGAGTTGACTCTCCGCTCCCCCCGATTTTTAGGCGGCTCTGGAAAATGGATACACAAAGAACACTTCATTTCTGATCAAGGGATTGTGTAGGTCAGTTGGAGACGGAGTTGGTAGTTATGAATACCAGAATTTTCACCAGTTTGGACCTTACATATGCAACGTTAAGAAATAATGGGTACAGTTTAGAAGGTCAAGATTTTTTATGCAAATGAGAAATTTACCCAAATTTAAATTTAGTCACGAAATGAAAGAGAGAGGTGGTTTTCACAATATTTGAATTGTGTGGTTAAAAAAAGGAGTGAACTCACGGTGGATCCTTGCTGGACTCCGCCATCTGTACATGTTGCTATCACTTCTCCAACTACAAGAAATGTTTCTCTGGTCTTCCATTTTTGTCACTCTAAGGAACTTTGTCATGGCTCATGCATAGTTTTCAGCGTGATGGAATTATGAAATTACAATTTCATTGTCAGGTGTAGACATAAATATTTATTTACTTAAATAACTGTGAACTAAATATGTTGAGAATTTGTTTAAAGTTTTACCAAATAATACACCAAAAGTTGTTCCCTAATGATGTCATGTAAACCTCGATTTTAATGCTTGCTAGAATTTTGATTTCGTGACAAATAATACCCCATAATTACAGGTAAATGTACGTATTACTGTACCAGAAGAAAAGTTTCACAGTTCTATTCATTGACGTTAGAATGTAGACGAAGTTATATAAGTTCAGTTATACCTTATATGTAAGAGTGTAATTTTGTTCTGGTCATTCACCAGAGTTTTCCCAAATTTTCATATCTTGGACGGCTAACATCTCTCTCTTACATGAAATATGGTTAGGTAGAAGAAGACCACACGTAGAACATGACACTCACTCGTGTGCATATCAAATTAACAGTTGTAGTTGCTGTGTGTGTATTCTCGTCAATTGTTCTCTTGATACACGTGTAAAAATTCTCTATGTAACTTTCTAGAAGAATTATATTTTCTCCATTGGGGTAAATTTTTTGAAATTTTAGTTTTCTGAGACCAAGTGTTGTTTTGAAATCTTATTATAAATGCGGGCCTTTGAAGTATAGAAGTGAAGAGATGATAACGAGCCACCACCGCACGAATCTCGTAAATTGTTGGCGAACGCGCCTTCATGTTCTCATGGTTAGGGTCTAGGTTAGAGTTAAGGTCAGGGTTAGGGTTCGACTGAAGTTTAGGGTCAGGGTTAGAATCAAGGTTACCATCAAGGTTATCATCAACGTTATAATCAAGGTTAGGATTAAGGTTGGGTTCAAGGAGAGGCCAACAAACAGACTTGATCCTGACGCAGTACTTCTGATTTCAGATTTTTTTAAATTTCTTGATGCATTTTTAGTGACAAATTGCTTTCTGTATTTTCATTCGGATAAAAGATGCCTAAGGTATTTCTTGCGTAATCTTGTTGACCAGATTAACTTTGTCAAAACACACTGTCCTCCTGGCTGTCTGCCCCTCTGCCCCCACCCTAACTCTTCTCCCCTGTCCCCCTTCCTTCCTGCCCTTCTGCCCCCCCTGCCTTGCCCCCTTCTGGTTCTGCTCTTCTCCTCCTGTTTTCTTGCCCTCTACTTCACTGTTTCCTCCTTCTGATCCCCTTGATCCCCACGCCAACCCCTTCAACTCCTCCCCCACCACCGCCCCGAGGACAAAAGATGCTGTCCCTGATGGACAAGTTCTGCTCAGCTTTGCAGCGCATGTTGTCCTCCGCTGACTGTCCAGTGGCCACCATCAGACAGCAGGTCAGTGGCTAGTCCTCTCATGTAGCAGGTCAGTGGCTAGTCCTAACTCTCGTGTAGCAGGTCAGTGGCTAGTCCTTACTCTCGTGTAGCAGGTCAGTGGCTAGTCCTTACTCTCGTGTAGCAGGTCAGTGGCTAGTCCTTACTCTCGTGTAGCAGGTCAGTGGCTAGTCCTTACTCTCTTGTAGCAGGTCAGTGGTAAGTTGTTAAGCAGGTTCGTGGTAGGTGGTCATCAAAAATATCACGTCAGGTTGTCAAGCAGGCCAGCAACAGATCAGTTTCTTAATAACAAATTTCACACCACAATATCCCGAAGGCCAAGAGGGTACACGACTCACAAACCTGAGCCCACACAACATTATTTGTTCCTGAATCTTTTCAGTGGTTGATTTTTCAGTTGCTGTGCAGGTGCTGCATTTCACGTGTCTCTTGAAAACATTTACGAGGTAGCATTTCCTGAAGTGCATTCTGCCGCAGGGAAAAAGTTCATTGGACTGGAAACTAAATTTGAAAGCCTCGCCTCGATGCCTAAGGCTGTTTTGTTGAGGTCTGTGGCAGAGCGGCGAGTCGGAAAAAAGGTTTGCCAAAAAATATTTTTATCGTTTTATGGTTTCGTAAAAAAATGTGATCGAAGCACACACGCACACACAAGATGTAGTCGTGGCACACCGTAATTCTGTGAATGTACCGCACGATAATAATTCTAGTTTGTTTTCAAATATATATATTAAAATTATTGTAAAGTTTTACTAAGGAATTAAACTTCCCGTTCCCTAACTTCATTGAATATTTTATTGCCCGGTCTGTTGCTGGCGGGAGGCCCATGCAGTCAATGTTACAATACTGGGAGCGTAAAATGAAGTTAACGGAATTTCTTTGCAAAGTGGAACAGTAAGGGTAGAGATGCAGGTTATGCTTGTATCATAGATACTGAAAATACTATCAATTATGCCCTGAAACTGATCAGTTTCCGTCAATGAGCTTGTATCCTAGATACTCAAAATACCGCCAGTTGTGCCCTGAAGCTGATCAGTTGTTTCCGTCAATGAGCTTGTATCCTAGATATTCAAAATACCGCCAGTTGTGCCCTGAAGCTGATCAGTCGTTTACCTCAATGAGCTTGTATCTTAGATACTGAAAATACTGCCAGTTGTGCCCTGAAGCTGATCAGTCGTTTACCTCAATGAGCTTTTATCCTAGATACTCAAAATACTGCCAGTTGTGCCCTGAAGCTGATCAGCCGTTCAGTATAGCTGATGTGAATGTTTTTTTTCAGTGAGGCTTTGAATATTCTTTTTTGATCCGTCAGGTGCGGCAGCTGCTCGAGCTGTGCCAGTATGTGTATCCAATAAACCAGGCGTTTAAGGAACACAGATGGGAGATTCGCAAGTTTCTTGCTGGTCCTAATACCACGAAACTACTTCTGGCTGTCGAAAAAATTTCCTCTATTTTGTGCAAAACGTTCAGAAATACGTACACGAATTACCATCCAGGTGTTGTAAATTTTTTCGAACAAATGTACTGTTTACGAAAAGGACTTCTGTTTTTGTGCGTTGAGTTCTACACTCCGAACAAATTTAACGTGCAGTGCGCAGCCGAGCAGAGATGGCTGCTTCGGCTTGAAAAGAGGTTCTACAGACGCTTGAAGTACATTAGAATCATCATGAACATCATTTTCGTAACAAAGGCTAACTCTTTGTACAGTTCCTACCCTTGTCAATCGTGTGTCATGGCCACGGCTTTTCAGGATTTTAGTAGAGACCCACCGCAAGAATATCTGCTCAGAAAGGACAGTTCCAAATCTTTCTTCCCTCGTCCTCTTAAAAAAAAGTTTCACGATCACGCAGACGCCACTGAATTCTTTAGAGCTCAAAGAGGACCCTCCTGCAGCTACTGCAAGGAAAAAGATTTTCTAAACGAAAATGAAAACTTTATTATCGTCGCAAACTGTCCTCACCTCTACTGCCACAAATGCTTCCGCTACCTCAAACGAGGTATTGACTCGTAAGTAACATGATTTTACCTCAGTTGTCCGTAGGTATTGAATACGGCCAGCAGTTACGATTTTTCACCTTTGATTGATCAACATTAAAGTGAGTTGTTTATTCCGAGGCCTCCCTTACAGGCCTAAATACTGTACACTGTGTATAGGGGAAGTACAGGCAATAGTAGGAATAACCGACACTCCATACAGTTCTTCCACAATTCTTATCTTCAGTTAGAGGTTATATACAGTTCTTTCATTTGAAATACTCTATTTAACTGTCAACTTCGTATTACCACATATTAGTCACTCTAATCATGTGATTGGTGTTGAATTCCTTTTTGTGATCAACGTGAAGATAAAGATGTAGATCCAGATATTCACAAATCTAAATTTATAAAATGAAAAAGTAACGACATTCCTCCTAAACAGCCGCTGCTGCTTGGCAGACTGTTCTCAAGAGTTCCTTATGTACAGCGACCGACGGTCATTTGACATCTACAAATCGCTCAAAGATTCAAAAAAAGCGCTACAGTGAGACGTCTTACTGCTGTTGACGACACAGGTGAGGTGTCCTGAGAGATGTATTGGACCATGTGCAAAACTGCAATTAAGAGGAACGGGTTACACATTAAAGGAGCATCTATCTGAGTACTTTCTGCAATGATCTTGCATCCTAGATACTCAAAATATTGCCAGTTGTGCTCTGAAGCTGATCAGTCGTTTACCTCAATGAACTTGTATCCTAGATACTCAAAATACTGCCAGTTGTGTCCTGAAGCTGATCAGTCGTTTACTTCAATGAGCTTGTATCCTAGATACTCAAAATACTGCCAGTTGTGCCCTGAAGCTGATCAGTCGTTTACCTCAATGAGCTTGTATCCTAGATACTCAAAATACTGCCAGTTGTGCCCTGAAGCTGATCAGTCGTTTACCTCAATGAGCTTGTATCCTAGATACTCAAAATACTGCCAGTTCATCCTTGGGGACACAGAATGAAATGGCAGAATACTGTGCACGAGCAAAGTGCGTGGTACTAAAATGGCTTGCGTGTTTGGAGTACATGTGCTTGATTGATGCTTTTTCTTTAGACGGCATGGGACTTGGGTAACAACACAAGAATTGACCGAACGGCTCGTTCCTTTTGCTTTTCTATTTTATTTTTTTGAATTACATCGATGCACTTTGATGATGGGCAGTTGCGGAGTATACGCAAAAAATTAGATTGGACTAGCCTTTCCCGTGTTTATAATAAACTCGTTTATTCTGCTGTACTTGAACGCACTATACATTATTTCTATTTCCGTCTCTCCCAAATACAGCATGTACACCATAGCATAACACTGAACCTCTTTCTTTCTACCAGCTTCGTTCACCTGCCTCAAGCCTCACCTGCCTCAAGCCTCACCTGCCTCAAGCCTCACCTGCCTCAAGCCTCACCTGCCTCAAACCTCACCTGCCTTAAGCCTCATCAATCCACAATTATTTGATTTCTACCCTTTTATGGACTCCTAGAAATTATCCGAGTTTTGAAATGAAGTTTTGTTGAAATATTGAGGTAAAGAATACAACTCAGTGCGCCTGTACACGTGCCTTGAAGATTTCAGCATCGTTGATATAACGAATTTAAGACCACAACCCGTCTGATGGACAGTGGTGGACAGACCTCCGTCTGATGGACAGTGGTGGACAGACCTCCGTCTGATGGACAGTGGTGGACAGACCTCCGTCTGATGGATAGTGATGGACAGACCTCCGTCTGATGGATAGTGGTGGACAGACCTCCGTCTGATGGATAGTGATGGACAGACCTCCGTCTGATGGACAGTGGTGGACAGACCTCCGTCTGATGGATAGTGATGGACAGACCTCCGTCTGATGGACATACCTGCTAAACGGCAGACATACATGTCCATTTACATGTCATATTTTACTCTCACAATAATTATATTTTCATACTGGACTGATTTCTAATTAATTTCTGTTTTCTGTTAAATTTTACACTAATTAACTGAAATAATTTGACTCGACGAAGAATTTAGGGTACGAAATATTTTTTAATTGATCTCGAGACGTGATGAAAACGCTAATTAATTACACGTAGTCGCTCTGCCTTGTTTTATATATGGAGGTTGTAGCGTGTGTTGGGTGTGTTGCGTGTGTTGCGTGTGTTGCGTGTGTTGGGTGTGTTGGGTGTGTTGGGTGTG
>VCRD01003963.1:26267-49747 GCA_006783055.1 Trinorchestia longiramus
TGTTGGGTGTGTTGGGTGTGTTGCGTGTGTTGGGTGTGTTGGGTGTGTTGCGTGTGTTGCGTGTGTTGCGTGTGTTGCGTGTGTTGCGTGTATTGCTTGTGCTGCAATTGTTGCGCGCGTTTTAGTTCAAAATTTGATATATTGTTTTATTTTAGTTGAGCTCGACTAGAAATATATTGTTTTTACTCTTCGTCTTCCCGATGTCCTGCAAGCCAGCTTTCATTTTCCCGAATTTAACGAGCAGAGAAAAGTTAATTTTTCAACTGCGGATTGAATTGGCAACGTTCCCACGTTATTCCTTCATTTCTTAATAAAAAAAGTGAGAGTACAGGCCATTCTTCATTCTCGGTTTCTTGTTCAGTTTTCCAATTCTGAAAGTATTAGAATATATGAAACACGATCCGAACCTTGCTAATTTAATTCCTTTACGTTCATAAAAACACTGAATATTTCAGACATCACACCAGGACCAAACGCCATATAAAGTTCTAAATATTCTGCTGAATTTCCAATATCCGTATATGAGAAATCCTTTGCAATATTTCCCCTGGAATTATTAGAATAATGATATAAAGGATTTATGAAATAAAGCTGTGAAATAAGGGATTCCCGTTACTTGCATCAAAACATCAAATTTGAGGAGTTCAAGGAGCTGGAAGTTCAGCAACTGAGGCCCTAAAGTCGCTCATCTGGCCGGCCTTCCAGCCACGCGGCTCCAGGCCGCCGCGTTCTCGTTCATTTTATTTTAATGAATTATCTGAACGAGTATTAATGAACGAGCGCCAACGACCGCACCTGGTTCCTGCTCTATGCATTTAAATGAACCTCGCCCGTAAATTGCTTTAGATTAATATTGCAAATGTCATTGGAATGGAGTGTAGTCCACAGTCACTGTATTGGGTCGGTCAAAAAAGTCTGCTCAGGTTTCAAGGAAAAGCTGACGTCGACAAACTGAAGACTTGTTGCCCAACGCAATAGTTAATAGATTTTTGTGTATATGGATCATATCTACTGTGATTTTTTGCTGTGAAGTCACATGATAGAAAAGCAAATTTGGAATATGAGATCGAAAAGTATATCAAACGACAAAATATAGTCGTAGTTAAGAGCAAAAACGTTGATTAAACGTCATTAAATTTCACTATTTGTATCCAAAGTACGAACTGTAGTATATGGCAGACGTAGTACTCTATCATGTACGAGCTATGCGTATAAGACAGGAACACAACTTCGTGTACGAAGTGCAGTTACATGGTGCATGCACATGGTACACGCACAAAAACTTTGCATCACACGCAACTTTATATGAAAAGATAAAAGAACATCTTTTGGGCTCACGAGAGGCTCAGCACCGACATTTCTTTGCTAGAGTTAAGATTTCTAGTATGCTAGTCTGCTTTAATGTAATGTGCTCTCTTATCCCTACTGTCCCACATGCATAAAAAGCAGCAGTATTAAGTGTTCCGTCTTTGTATTCCTAAGAGTACAACGATGGCTTCGAGATCGCCTCATATTTTTCTGTTCTGTTCAGCATATTTGATTGAGTCGAAAAGAACTGTCATGTTTGCATAAGTCGCCTTTATGTAAACTGCATGACCAACAGGAATGGAGAGAAGACGGTTACCGATGTGAAGTAAAACAGATTTCAAACTAAGCTCTGAGGAATGTATGAATGGAGTTGCAGTATATATGTGAAGCCTGTGACTTATCCTTGTCCCCTACCTTCATAACAAAATGATGCTGACAGGCAGTTCTAACAAGAGACGTCAGATTGCGTTTCTGTAACGAAAATGTCATTTCACCATGTTTGTAAGAGAAATTAATTGCTATATTTTCACATTCTCGAGTCATTTTAACGTAACGAATGTTATATCTGAAAAGCGCTCCAAAACTACGAATTTTGAAAAAAGAAAACTATGAACAAAATGAAACACAGTCACAGCAGCAGTTATTATGGTTATGGCCTATAAACTTTGGGAAACGTTCTAATCTGTCAGTTGGAGGTGTGACGACTCTCTGAAGCAAAATTTCCCTTATACTAAAAATGCAGGCTCTAAAAAATGACGTCACTGTATCTGTAAAGGTAATCGGTTGTTTTTGTGATTATTTTTTAATTAAACAGCTGAAAATCCACAAGAAAACGAAAATTTTGAGCATGAAACATTATTGTTAGGCAGTAATTACCCAATCAAGCTATATGTATAATCCACCAATCATCCAATAATCATTCGATCATCCAATAATGATCCAACTATCCAATAATCATCCAATTATCCAATAATCCCCCAATTAAAGAGTTACTGGAAAACTACACTCCAGCCTACATCCAAATACTGTAAAGTCCTCGTCATCCCTGCATCATGACTCATTTCGATGTGTGACACATATTCTTATGATACATATTTGCCCATCTGACACATATTGGTTCATCTGACACATATTTGTTCATGTGACGTATTCATAAACCAGACACACTGGTTGTCCCCCACATGAACAAGCTGTAGCGTACTACAATGTGGTGTGGGAACTGTAGTCTGTAACTCTGACCGAATTTTCAGTACGACATCAGTGCCGTGTATGTACTGTAATCAGTCTATTGTGCTGGGTACTTCAACTGTTCTATTCTGGTGGAGTCACTTGTATTACGCTCACCATGTAATTTCTAGTAAGCCATGTGAGGCGTTTGTAGCAGCAGATGAGCATGCACGGCATGGGACTTCGGTTTTGAAGCAAGAATGGGCCAAACGGCTCGTTCCTATTGCCTTATTCTATTCCATCCAGGAGATTCCTAGGGTCTTTAGTAGCCCGTATATGACAACTGAGGGTATGTCTGGAGTGAGTAAAATCTTACTAATAAGTTGGCTCTCATTTATTAATATAGCTTAGACGTAGTGTGTTGTACGGTGGTCCCTACTGTGATGCGACTCTAAAAAGAAAAGATCGTGGTCCCGTCTCACGATCACTGTTAAAGAATGCATCTTGATAGGTTTAACTCGTACGTTGCAGATTCAATTATTTGTGATAAAACTAGTATGTAGAGGTTTCTCGTTTCATTTCTGCCAACCAACTGGCTGTGCAGACAGTAGCGGTTTTTGATGAGTCGATAGGAATTCGGTTTGCCAAATCTAATGCCAAAGAACGCATGCGTAAATATTTCCTATAGAAGTTCCTTTAAACTTAATCTGCTTTGAGCGCATTTGTCTGCACCAGCTGATGGTCTCTTTCCACACTATCTTACGCAAAGCATGCTAACTCACTAGTATTTTTAACTTCGCTGCATCCAGCTTTCGATGTTGAATTTCTGCTTCAAATCATTTAATTATGAACTCTACTTCCATATATCAGGTGGTCTCCGAACATTCCAGATTAACCGAATTATGCACGAACATTCTACATATCTTATAACGCTGTTTCTGATGAATACAAAGTCCTTTACCCGTTAAGGTAACTAAATAGACTAGATCCTAACTTTGTTCAGACTGGCGGGCAGCAACGACTAAGCGTTGATTGCATTGACTAAGATAAACTCTCGTTAGACCCTTAAACAATTTTTGCTCCTAATTTTACCAATTTTCAGCCTTACCAATACAGGCGCGATCTCAAGCTTCTCAATACTGCAAGTAAGCTACTTGTAGTCACAAATTCCCAAACCAATTAGCTGTGTGTTCTCGGGAAATAGTTAAAAATGCCTTCCCTTTGCTCCCTCCTTTCTACATCCAATCTTAATATTGGTTTCCTAACATCTCTAAATTTCGATAGAACTAGCCATATTAGTCACCGGTGTTCAAGGTCCTTTTACCCGATGGTCCTGAAAAGTTCCCTGCAGCTAAATAACTTCCTTTCGTTTAAACGTCAGTTTTAGGAAATTCAAGCTGCCTTTGCAAATTAAACGTCAGCGCAAAGTTGACGCATCAAAAGTCCTGAGAGTTGCGTAACTAAATTTTAGTGTTGGAGTAAAGCTTCCCAACCCAGAATCTGAGGAATAGTTTGTAGAGCTTCAGGTATTAAGTTTTAATATAAATGAAACATTCACGTAATGGATGTTGAACTTGGTTGTTAGGACTCAGAGTTTCTGAACACCACAACTGCTAGTTTCATTACTCGATTTTCCACTTGAAATCGTAAACAAAATCGGAAGTGGATTACTATCGAGAATCCTGCTCGTAAATATAGAAATTTCAGAATTTCCGCCTGAACTTGGCCTTCTCCAAATAAACTAAACAGAAAGTCTTCCTAAAATGTTAAAGAACATTTGTCTTTAACCATGATCGGTTTGAGTGGAGAAAATGTTTTTCTCGGTATCACTCAAATGTATTGTGAACTCTAAACGCTGAACAAAAAATAACTCAGGGTTGCAAGTGGGTTCTACTTTCAAAAGCTCTGTATCGTGTAATTGGTATCACACGCAGTTGATTCTCCGAAAAACTTTCGGAACTATGTCAAGCATGCATCGCGATCATGATTTCCCCCTATGTTAAACTTTCGCCTTACCGCTGTTGGAATGTTCCTAGTTCTTAAAATGATAAAATTTGCAAGGCATTTTTAAAGCTAGCATAAAGCGATTTGACTTGAAGTAAAGAACGAGCAGAAATAAACTAGATTTTAGGATAATGCTAAATTTGAAATCTTAATTTACTGAAAACTCATTTCGTTACCTTAGTTCAGTCTCTCAACACCAAGCATTTGGTGAAGTTTCTCGGTCTGGAGTTTCTCCATGCTAATTAACGCTGCCTGATTCCCTGGCCGGTGTAAATCTTCACTTTCTACGCTTAGTCACTAGAAAGATCTGAAAAATTAAAACCTAACCTTAGTGCCCACGTACGTATCACTTTGGAGTCAACGTGTTAATAGTTGCGAGAATAATAGTAAACGGTGAAGTTTTCAGAACAGACTTGCATTTGGAGAGGCATTGAAGCAACCTCTTCGTTCCTAGCATAACATCTCGTGCTCCAGGGAACGCCTTTTAAGTAGATAATATGTAACTGTAAATCTTAATGGAAACATAACGAGGTCCGTAATTATCTACGTTAGTCCTTTTGATCCAGCTTTTGCTCTGTTGAGATTAATGTCCAACAGGATCGAAAGTGTTAATAGACTTGGTGTAATATCTCTCCGCAGAAATATAATAGCCATAACCTTTGATTCTTAATCAATCTCAAAATGGCAGCGGCACACCCCGAGCCCGAAGATTTTGGAAGCATCGAGGATTTCGAGGTAGCTTTGATGAAAATCGTCAAACGACCGAGCACTGAGGGCTTTGCGACCGTTACCTCGAATCAGTTGGTCGTCGACCTAACCACCTTTGCCACTCGGATTTTTCCCAGGCGAGATTCCATGCAAGTTTTAAGAGTTGCCATCAGGAAACACATCAGCCACGATCTGATGGAAGCCTTCGTGACCGCTTTGGAGAAGTACATGGTGAAAATCCATCCCGACTTCTGTCACAACTATTGCGGTGACGAGCACAAGGCGGCAGTTGCGTCTGTGGACTTGATGAACTTTACTTTGGCGCTGAAGTTCATGCTGATGGAATACGTGACTTGGGATGAAGTTCTTGCTGTAAACGAGGACGGTAAAACTATCCTTCGCAGAATTGCTGCTCGTTTCCTCCCCATTCTGAGGATTCTGAAGGACATGAGGAGCCTCATTACGGATGGCGAGAGTAGGCCTGATCTTGCACAGGCCATACAGGACTCTCCAGACAGCCTTGACTTGCTGGAGAGATTGTTAGCAGAGGAAGATGAGTGTCCTGTGAAGGAAACTCTCATCGAAGACTTCTACAACAAACACGCAAGAGAAGATATCTGGAACAAAGTGTTCGAAGTTACGAGGGCGGACGATTTTCTAGAAAGAAACCCCGGTGGAAACTTCTGCTGCTATTGCCTCACTAACCGCCTCGATTGCGGGAACGATTTTGCTATTGTTAACGCTTGCTGGGACTTGTACTGCCTGAGATGCGTTAAAAGGATCGGCTTCGGCTTGGGCGGGTGAGTAAATAAAACTAATTTTTATCCATAAATTTAGGTTAGGGCAGACGCTAGCTTCTACCGTGTCCTTATGCCAGGGGGTGAACTAGCACGCTTTCTACAAAGCTAGCAAGAGGTTTTTTCGAACGAAAACCTCCAGCAGGAAGCGTTCATATTCCATCGGTTGACTGAATACTGGCATTTTAAAATCCATATCTTCTCCCGCCGGTGTATGATGGTAATCCTGTTCCACAATTGGTTAGCTCTACATGTTGTCTTAGACGAAACAAATTTGATGTCAAAGGGCACACCTGTGCGGCTTTCTTTAGATTCTCCTAATTTTAGTCGTGTGCTTGTACAGCAACGATTTACACCAGTTAGGTCATGGAAGGAAACTTGTAAATCTGGAGTTTGTTTAATGTTTAGCAGCTGAACATGGTTATAGACGAACAGATAAAGCCATCTTTCAAATGGCCGACATTTGTATCGGCTAATATAAAAAATCCTGCATTAAACTAAGTTTCTCAAAGTATAAAGTTTAAGCCACTGCAAGTTCTGAAAATCTAGAATTAGAGCAGACTATGAAGAAACTATTAATATTTTACTTTATTGATAAACCCTTAATTTCTCCAAATTCCCTCGATAAAACGGGTGGTTCTAAACTCTACGTTCGGCAGATTATAGTTCCAAAATTTTTAAACGCGCATTTCCTTCAAACAATGGTTTTAATTTCATACATACTAAATGCTGCTTAGCAAGCACGATCGAACAAAATATAAATGCCTTACTACGTTTAAACTACAGTCAGTGTTACTAAATTCGGTACTGCAAATATCCCTACGAGTTAACCCATGAAGTTCGTTTCCACTGACTAACGCCTCAATCGCGTCGGTGAGTGTACCTGCTCGGAAAGTTGCAACGTTTCTTCGGCTGTAAGAAAATAGGAACACTAAATATTTAAACTTTAGTTTGGCTCGTGGCATGTACACTTTTGTTCCAAATAAAGCTAACCCATGATTATACATTCTGGATCTGGGTTCCAGTGTTGAACCAAAATCTGTAAGTCAGGCTGATTGGTTCCTAACTACCTCGGATAAATAGCCTAGACGTAGCACTCAAGCGTTGAAAGTGTTTGGTGGCAACCTTTTGTCAGTCCACAAATTATCACTTGGTCATCTGCAAAATGAGATGTCCTTATTTCAATCTCGTAGGCAGCAAAAGTTTCATTTGGAACTGAAACTCCTTGGGGCGAATTAATAATTAGGAGAAAATGTATCTATTAGTGTACACTTAAATTGTAGCGATGATTTCCCATTTACTTCAAAAACAAAACATATATTATCACTCTCATTTTGCCCTCAGACAATGCGCACAGCACCTGTGCAGAAAGGACATCGCCACCTACGTGAGCACGAACACCTACCTCAAGTTCAGGGATGAGGTAGGGAGAGAAGTCCTTGGTGCCTACGAGGTCCATTTCCTTCAACCAACCCAAGAATAGTTTGCATTGAGAATATTTCCTTGTTTTACTCAGTTCGTCAATAAAATCGTTTGAATAATTATGGATTTCTCAGTCCTTGTATTAGGCTTTCTCGACCAGCCTTTGTTTTCAAATCGAAGGTGAAATTGAGACTATACTCTTCAATGCTTTGGCGGAATTGAAGTGTAGTTTCGAAATGAACTTTGATTTTCAGGTAGGACTACATGTGCAGGGTTACCTGTTCAGGACTTAATAGTTCCTAAAGACAAAGTTACGCTCATACCTATCATGAATTGATCTTCTAACCCTCACGAACACAAGAGGCTTGCTATAGTTTCAGCCGTGAGACGTTCAAAATAAATTACTTGGAAGTTGCCTGAAACTTTTCAAAACGGAATCCGAACCGAAAGTAGGACATTGTATGCATGTTTTAAGACCTTGTCACTATCTTCCTTAAATAAAGTACCCTCCAGGAACTTCCCAGTTTAATGCGCTTCGTGGTACTCTATTACAGCAATGAAAATAATTTGAAAATTTCATGCATTGAACATGCCTGCACTGCTTTACGTGTTGCGCACACGCCAAATTAGGAATTCAGCACTTCTGCGATACTAACAGGGTGGAATGTTTAATTTCGTCATATAATACCGTTCGACCGTCCAGCTCATTTCTAATACAATGCCAGCATACAAAGCTGGGACAGTACTGCCTGGAACTAGATTCCGGTGTAGATTTTTCACTAGTGTTACGAACTGATGGATGACTGAAACAGGTTTTGAACTCGTGATTTTTAAAATGCAAGTTGACAGTTACTTCAACATTTCCTTTTCCTCCTTTTACCCTCTAAAACATCATGAAAACAAAACGTGGCTTTCTGGCTTACTTTCTACTACACGGATCTATCCTGTATTGCTTCACTCGCAGATAAGTTACGCCAAATCATCCTTGTTCATGAGCCTCAGTCGTCCAGATCAGTGGTACATGTTAACCCTGTAACGTGTGGCACATTACTCGGTAGAAGTTTCCTTGCTTCATAAGCATGTTTCTATAGGACCAGAAACGAGGACTTGGGACTAGAAATTTGGAACTGCAATAGTATGTTGCCCATTTTGTGTAGCTGTAACAGGAGCTTAAAAAAATAGTCTTGGCAACGAAATCTTTCTGTTCCACTGGCTAGCTCCCTGAACTAAAATCCCCACGCAGCCTTCTAACATTTAAGACGCGGAGCTAGGTAGGCTAACAATATCCAAATTTTCAATAATCGCGTGTTCTTACGAGCCTCGACCTCGCGTTACAAAAACAAACGCCTTAGAGCACCTCAAGTTTCAAGACAGAAATTGATGAACCGTTGTATATTTCGTCTACATCTGAAATATTTTCATTTTCTTAAGTTCAACGAAGGTATTGCTAAACTAATTTCATAGACGCGTGTTGACTTGCATATATAAACGTCCTGCTCGAGAACTAGGAACTACTGAAGTTTCATGAACACTTTCATCCAACGTTGACTTGAGACTATTCTTGCATGAATTTTGTTCTGATTCGTGGTTCTAGAGATTCGAGAGTACAGAACTCCGCAGCTCGGCGAGAACATGTGGACTACTGAAGGTGCAGGATTTTTGCTTCCAGTGATTGCTTCTGAAGCTCTACGGCGTTCTTGGAACCACGACATTAGACGTTACTGGAGCAGCTGAAAGCGTTCGTCTACCTCAAGGTTCTTACTACGTACTGGAGAGCTGAAAGAGTTCTTCCCTCCAAATTAGGAGGTACTTGAACAGCAGTACGGGGTGCGTAAGGTATCTGGACATTCTTTCCTTTTGCTTCGTTCGATGTCCACAGATACCTTACGCACCATGTATTTCCTCACAAAATAACTCCATAAATCTTTCAGTAAGCTTCTCGGCTGCTATCTTGGAACAAGGTGAGCGCAACGAGCACTTCCGCATCCAGGACTGTTCAGGTTCACGTTAATATTTTACGTTCCAGCTACTCCGATTTGCTAGTTTCTTGGAGTCAAAGTGTGAAGTTCATTACGTCAAAGCTAGTTGACAACATTGTTATTCCATTGATATTGTACAAAATACCAGTGTTGGGTGCGACCTAAAGTAGCACTACCGACGTGATTCGTTCTGTTACTCCTGAACACCTATATAAAGTCCACGCGTCTTTTGCAAATAATAAATTAGTAATAATGAAACAATTTCAAAATAGATATACATTTTATTCCTCCCCACTGGTCATTTTCGAAAGACATTTTTCAAATGAACTACCAGAACCGAAGGATAGAAAAAAACAGGATTCACAGACATCTTTACTGAGGTCTCCAGCCACAGGATAATGTACAGAACTGCTCTCTAGGAAGCCACACAAAAGACTGCAGAAAATGCATGAGCGATACCAAAACTCTGTAGAAATCAAGACGAAGGAAACTTCCCAAACATTTCTATACCAGTACGCGAAATAATTTATTGAAGAATTGACTCAAGAGACATGATCCTGCTGCTGCTGCTGCTGCTGCTGCTGCTGCTAAGGAGCGCGGCTGCGGTGCAGCAGCTGCGCTCAGGTGGACCCCACGACTGCATCCTCACAAGGGCGGGGGTCAGCAGTAACACGTCTTGCCAGCTAGCGCCCCAACGTCCTCGTTGCTTTCAACACGCACGCGCTTCGTCCGCTGCTCGTCCCCGTACAGACACACCGACTGCAACAGAAAGTCGGTGAATGTCGGTGCTCCATTCAATAAAATTATTTGACGATCCTTTTTTTAGAAGTACAAAATGTCATCTATTAATTAAATACAAATAAATTTTGTCAGAGGAGAGGGGAATATAAACCCAGAGCCTCCGAAACATGTTCTTCTAAACGTGTTGAGTCCAGTGCTGGATTGATTCTGATTTCTTTTATCACATTTTATCAGAAATGACTTTTTTGTGGTTGAAGCATGAAACCCCAGCCTTGCAGTGCAACAATAAGCATAACAATGCTACAAGGCACCAACCGTGGGCGTGCTGCCAGTCAGCTTGGCAGTGACGCTCAGAATGTCATAGGGGGAGGACACGCCACTGCCAGCAGGGTTCTCCAGCAGGACGCTAGCAACGCGGCCGTTTTTCAGGGACAGGTTCATGTAGCTGTGAATAAAATTCATGTTGTACAAACAATTGAACGGCGAAAGATAAATTCATGTTGCGATATAGAAAATTCACTTAATTCCTTAGCGTTCAATTGTACCATACGGTTGCCTCTTAAATAAACCTTAAAATGCATGCATCATTGAAGTATATGTATCAAAATATCTTATTCTTTTATTTGGGCTGTTAATGAATTTCGACACGTCCCACTAATTATCATACTAATGTAGCCTTATTATCACTAAAACGATATGCTAAGATTTCAAAAAAACTAATTGATATATTGTTTATTATTACAATAAATAATTGAAATATAGAACAATGGAGTTTGTGATTTTCCTGAATGGTTAACTCTGGAGCCTGCCTTAGCGTTGCTTCTCAGTCGGGAAAACTTAGTTGAGAAGCAGGAGATTCTTACCTGGCAGCAGGGCCGTTGGACGGCCTGGGGACGGCCGCACGTCCCCTGGGAACGATGTGGACGGTCTTGCCTGCAAGGGCCGTCACTCCAGTCAGAGGACTTCCGTCCACCACCGCCTCCACAGAGTCCTTGGGGAAGCCGTAGAGGCAGCGCGCCTCGGCCACCAGCTGCGCTGCCGTCAGTAGCGTGGGGGACCCAGAAGGGTTCTCCAGCAGCAGAGTGCCTGCTACGGCAGAAGGGGTGCCGCGGCGGGAGGTGCCCTCGTACACCACATTCACCCAGGGGCAGGCCAGACTCACGCCAGCGCTGGACCTGCTGGAGCCTGCATGAGAAGTGAGGGCAGATGGAGAGAAATAAGGTACGCATTCCCATAGCTACGAAGTGAAGCTTTGTAACTGAAATAAAAGACTGAAATTCGAACACTCCACGAATTAGAAATACTGCTCGTGAGAAGCAGAATGTTCACTTTTAAATAGAACAATGAGCGCCTTTGCAAAATTATTTTGACGTTACACTCCCTCTGCTCTGGAATAATTGGTGCAATGGGAAAAACATTACTGCATTAATGTTCCGAAAAATAATAGGGAAATTAATTATGTATCTCTGTTTTCGTACTTTTTTAAAGAATAATGTATAACGTTGAGAGGATAATATTTATACGCTTTTCCCTCTGCATCAACTGTCTCCATCAACATCAAAAGTTGTAGCCCATAACTGTTTTCAACCAAAGGTAGTAACAGGAATGATTTTCATGATAAACTTAGCCGAGCAACTGGCAAAAAAACACTCGAATTAAGGAACAATAATAGTTAGAACATGCGAAGTGCAGTTGCCAAGGTTCTTGTCTTTCATCTTTTTCAATAAACCAACGCCAAAATTCTGACTACACTCAGCTTGATCTACACACACAAGTGCTGAAATTTGAAACCATCTGAAGGTCTGCACCGGCAAATAACACAAAATCAGCGTAGATAAAAGGTGAAGAGTACAAATAAACAACCCAAAAAAATGGCGGCAATTAAAGAATTGAAGCGTAGTCTCACCAGCGGCAGCGTTGCTGCTGCCAGTACTGAAGCCTCCCACGAAACCCTTGGTGATGACCAGCTCCAGCGTCGCCTCCTTGATCTTCTTCTTTGGGCTATCATCTTCGATGACCAACTGGCAGCCGAGAGGCCGAGCATCCAGGGGCCGGAGGGGGGCCCGTGTGGCCGTCTGGATGTAGTCCAGGTGACAGTCTATGACCTGTTGTAGCTCCCCTGTGGAGTCAGTCACGCTGTACCACACAGTCACCTCGTCAGTAGGCACGAGCCGTCCCTTCTTTTTAAGCTTCTGCACTCTGTTGACGACCTCCCTGGCCAGCCCCTCCCACAACATCTCCTGGGAAGGCGTCGTGTCGAGCAGGATGAGCACAGAGGCGTCACTGTGGGCCTGGTATTTGCTCGACAGCTCCTCGGCCTTGTCACCGCTGAACGCGTACTTGATGACGAGTTCCTCAGCACTGATGGTGTGCCCCAGCACGTCGAGCGTCCCTGACGACAACGCTGACGTGATCTCGTCGTCCTTCAGCGCCGCCACCGCCTGCTGCACCTGCTTCACGTCCTCCTTCAGCCTCGCACCGAGCAGCTTGAAGTTTATCTCAGCCTTCAGAGCTACTCCGTACTTGCCTTTGTCAGTGGAAGTTGTCACCGTCCGTACATTGAGCTCCTCCTTGATGTATGACTCCAGTTCGAGTACGTCCTTGAGCACACGCTCTTCTTTCTGGATGACCACCACTTCAGGCAATGGGTACTTGATGGGACAGTTGAGTTTGTCTCTCAGGTATCGGCCGAGCTCCACCACAGACTGCAAGGTGGCCACAGCAGCCTCCGTCCTTTCGCTGATCATGGCGAGCTGCGGCTCAGGCACCATCAGGTAGTGCACCGAGTCTCCCCTCAGCTCGCTGTCCCTTCTGAGGACCCTCTTCAGGTTCTGGTACATGGTCTCCGTGATGAAGGGTGTGAAGGGCGACATAACCCTGACCATGGTGAGCAGGACGTTGTACAAAGTCGCTAGTGAATCCTGGCATTCCGAGGTACCTAAGTCACCCTTCAGTCTCTTGCGGTTAAATCTCACGTACCAATTGGTCAAATTGTCGACGAATTTGACGAGTCTCGGGGTTACAGTGTACAGTCTGTATGCCTTCATCTCCTTGCGTACAAACGCAAGCAAACTCTGCGTGAACGACAAAATCCAGCGATCCATAACGTTTCTGGGTAACAAGTTGGACTCTTCATACTGGAAAACAATTCCTTCATCTTTCTCTAGACGCTCAACTTGCTGTCCGAAGTACCTGTAGGCGTTAAGCCAAGGAATGAAGACCTCCTTCAGAAGAGCTTTGACCTCCTCCTCCTTGAAGCGAAGGTTCTCGCCACGGACTGCAGGGCTGTTGGTGAGGTAGAGACGCAGGGCATCAGCGCCATATCGGTCCACCACCTCCACAGGGTCAGGATAGTTCTTCTTCCTCTTGCTCATCTTCTGTCCGTCTGCAGCGAGCACGAGGCCGTTTACGATGAGGTTCTTGAAGGGTGGCCGCCCGTACAGGGCAGTTGAGATGACCAAGAGGGTGTAGAACCACCCGCGCGTCTGGTCAATGCCTGCACACGCAAAAAATGCAATGAAATCTGAACTTGAGAAGGCTCTTTGGGAGCAGTAAATCGTGTTTTAAAAGGCGATTCCGGAGTTAAATTTTCCGTTTAATGATTTTTGTCTACTGCACGGTGATTTAGTACAACATGCAAAGCTAAAAAGTATTTTCCTCAAATCCTACCCGAAATCAACAGGAAAACTTCGGGCAAGTGAACCGAAAAGTCTCTTCTTCTGTACGCAATAACACAACAATAAATACCTTTTGCATGAAAGGGTAGAGAAAAAAAAAAGGTATTTATATGTTTTTAACAGGACATAAATGAAAACAAATTTTCTGCAAACGTAATTACCAAAATATCTACTCCCATAGCACGCCGTCTTGAAACATTTTACAGTGTCAGTATTTCAGAAAAATTAAAAAGACATAAGGTTTTTGAATCCTTAAGATTCACGTCCACGGTATACATGTGAGCAAACTTGGCAGTAAATCCTCGATATGCCCGTGACTTCCATGTCAAACGAATATGCAAATCATCGTGAGTTACCACACTGACTCACCCTCAGCAATGAAGTCAGCAGGGAAGCACTCTTCAAACTGTGTCTTGTTCTCGAAGGGGTAGTGAACCTGGGCGTAGGGCATGGAACCTGACTCAAACCAGCAGTCAAAGACTTCAGAGATACGCCGGAGTGGTGGGTGACCAGGTCTCTTGGAGGGGATGGTGATGTGGTCAATGCTGTCACGGTGGATGTCTGTCACTTTTTCTCCACTCAGCCGCTCCAATTCCGCGATGCTGGACACACACACCACCTGAGCAGCGGTCAGTAGCTCAATTATGACTTCAGTGTGGACACAAAGAGCAGCGACAGATTTAGCAGCACACAAGCATACTCGACAGCACCTACTGGTTATTGATGACTTCACCGCCTTTATTCCCTTAACTACCACCATTATTACCTCTACCTATGCTCAGCGTGTGGGCGTAACGCTATGCGGATAGCAGACACAGCACAAAGGCGCCTGTTCAAGTTGTATGTCCCACGAGCACAAGTTTGAGCTATGAGCACCACAGTCCAGGGCGTCAGGCAGAACCTATCACGTAATATGAATGAGCATACGCAATGTAACGAACATCCTCGACCTAGAATGTTAATGTACCGTCGATGTTGAATCAAAATAAAGGACATTCCACCAAGCACACCATAACGCACTTGCCGTCACTCCTCCAGTGACCACCATTTTCCACTTACTACCAAAATTTATTTGTACTCCTGCACCTGTCTCCATTCTTTCTCCAACCAGCACTCCTTACTTGTTGCCATTTTTCTAACAGATCCCCACTTCCTCACTATTACGCTTGTCACTACTCTGACTTACCATTACTGCCCTAAACCTATCATCACTCTCCTACTGCCACTACTCTCCCACTCCCTATGTTCCCTACACTTGCCTCTACTCCCCCTTCCCCACTTGCCACAGGTCTCTAAAACTGGCACCTGGCACTATTCCCTCCCCAGTGATGGACTTACTTCCTCCATGTCCTGGGAGGTCCAGAGGGGGATAGGGGTGCCCCAGTAGCGGTTGCGGCTGATGGCCCAGTCCCGTGCATCCCGCAACCAATTTGCAAACCTGCACACAAATAGAGAGGCTTACACGTGCTGGGACATGTCTCCTACTGTGTGTGACTATGGCTCAGCAAAGAACCACTAATTAGTGGTAATTGATAGTTCCAACCACTTAGAGAATTGAACATGTATTGAGTGTAACGATGATTGTACTATGAGAGTAATTGATCACTGGGTACTTTTACAGGGAGAACTTGAGCACTGAGAACTTGCAAGTATGTAAAAGTGTGCTGCTTTGAAGTACCACCACCAAATGTACGTCTTCTTAACGGTTAGACAACGACGTGTGCCTTACATGGTACACAGACATAATCAGCGCGCACCACGACGCCGCACGTCCCTGCCTAAATGTTAAACAACACTCAACAAGACACGCGCTTTCTCTCAAATTATTCTTCATTATGGGCGTACGCACGAAAAATTTTACGAGCGTTCGATGGTAGTTCTTTACAGGGAACAAGCACTACTCTGAGCAGTACAAACAAATTTACAGCTTACATGCACACACAACTGCAAGCGTATCTGCATACATTAGATTTCACGATGAATTCAACAGAAAAAAACTAGTTTTCCCTTCTCTAGGTGGCATCAGAATGACGTTCTCAGAGCGCCAATATAAAGAGCGTGCTCGAAAATCCCAAATTTAAACATTATCACTATTTACATATATTCCTGGTTTAACCACCTCAACCATAATAAGAGCGATCTCAACATTGACGCAAGGTAACAAACGACATTCGTCGTCTGATATTTGGCGTACAAACACCCTGCACACAAAAACTCACCTCTTCTCTTTGATGAAATTGGGCACCCAGTAAGTCTGCGCGTTGGCCTCCAACAGCTTGTCCTGCATGTGTTGCACGCGCACAAACCACGAGGGCACGGCGCGGTAGATGAGTGGCGTGTCAGACCTCCAGCAGAAGGGGTAGCTGTGATTGACGCGTTCTGAGCTCACGAGCCGCCCCACGCTGCGCAGGTGTCTGGAGAGATAGGCAGAGTCGTAATACACACCAACTCTACTCGTCACTGAAATAGAGTAACTATGCACCTCCTCACTGAAATGGAGTCCCCTATGGAACCCTACTGCAAGAGGGTTCCATATGGAACCCTTAACCCCTAAAGAAAATCTTCTATCAACTCCCCACAATAGGGCATGTCCTGAGCCCGGTCCTCACTGGAAGGGAGTCTTCTATGGACTCCCTATCTTAAGGTGTTCCCCTTAACCCAGCCTCCTCACTTGATGATCTCAGGGTCAGCCTCCTTGACATGCAGGCCCTGGAAGTGCTGCACCTCGTCAGTGAAGCAACCCGCCTCGTCCACCGGACACAGGGGACGCTGGTCTTTCGTGATGATACCGTAGCGCAGGCAGACCCTAAAGTCGTCTTCACCGAAGTAGGGAGCCTGGTGCACAATCCCCGTGCCTGACTCCGCCGACACGTACCCGTCACACAGTACACGGAACGCACCACGAGAGCCGTACTGGAGAGATGTGTATAATGAAGTCATGGCATGGAGCTAAGGCACAGTCCATACCAATACTCATGGTGTATGATCAAAAGTAACTCGCGTTTTATAGGGTCAAGTGACACAAATTTTATGGGACTATAATTAAGTCAAATTTTACAGGACCATAACCAAATCAAGTTCTACAGGACCATAAGTAACGTAAAAACACCGTCTCCAAGTCCATAGAACATCCCTGTGATATCACCAATATATGACAGAAACCAGCGCGGGCACAAGGGCAGCTTCCAGCACACAAGCCCAGAAGAGAGCGCCTGCTGCTCACCTCCTCAAAGTAGTTAAAGAGCGACACATACTGCGTGCCCTCCAGCTGCTTGCCCTTGTATCGAGCCAGCACCTCGCAGTCCTCGGAGGGGTTCTTGAACAGCTGCTGCAGCCGCGCCTCCATCAGGATGTAGACGCCCTTGCGCTCTTCCGTCTGCAGTAACAGCGGCGGTTCAGAACACAATATCTATTCGGAAACTTTTCATGAACTGCTCAGCATTAGTGATGGATTGTGGTCCAAAGGAAACACATTGGATAATGGAGATTATTGCACGTCGCTGCAGGGTGAAAAGGTGTAAAGACCATCGGCAAATCAACTAAATTTCACATAGTCCATGTCACAGCCCTGTACACTACCTACCCTGCCCCTGACTTTGACATAGTCAGTAATGTACAATACCCACCATGCCTCTGACTGAGTCACAGTCATGTATAGTACCCACCTTGCCCCTGACTTTGACTTAATCACAATCATGCATAGTGCCCACCTTGCCGCTGACTTTGACATAGTCACAGTCATGTATAGTACCCACCTTGCCCCTGACTTTGACATAGTCGAGGTCAGGGTTGACACAAAGGGCGAGGTTGGAGGGCAGCGTCCAGGGGGTGGTAGTCCAGGCGACCAGAGCGGCTTCCTCGTCACCGATGCTGGACTTGGTGTTCATCACAGGGAACAGCACCACCACTGCACACATACAGAGGTAGCAGGTCAGTGCACTCGCCATAAAGCTCCTCACACCAGCATTTGGACATTTCTCTACCACTCACATAGACGCATTACATTCTTTCTAAGCGGCAGGGTGCTTGATGAAGTGCGCAATTTTTAAAATCGTTGCCCACTTACCACTGGGATCCTGAGTGTCCTTGTAGTTCTGTCCAGCCTCAAAGTTGGACAGTGGAGTGGAGCAGGCTGTGGAGAAGGGCATGACCTTTACTCCACGGTACACGAGGCCCTTCTCGTACAGCTGAGAAAAGATCCACCAGATGCTCTCCATGTACCACGGGTACAGAGTCTTGTAGTCATTCCGGAAGTCTGAGGTTCACATATATCACATTAATTTGTATTAAAACTACACAATGAACATAAAAACCACTCAATTGCTCCATTAAAACGGTTCAGTTACTCCATCAAAACAACCCAATAACTCCAATAAAACAAGCACACATGCTTCTTCATTGATAAAGTGAGTTTATCCTATTGCAGTCATTAGGTGATTTTGGTGGAGTCAGTGAGATCAGTGAATGCAGCTGACAGTCAAAGATGCTTTTGACATCAAAGGGTTTTTGTTGCCTGGTTTTGTCTTGGACAACTGATATTTACAAACCCACAATGTGTGTTCATGACTGGAACAAAGTGAAAAACCTTCAAATTTCTCATACTTGAGCTGGACAAAGAAGTCATTTTTGCACAAAGGAGAGGTCTCCAAGAGGAAGGAAAATGTCAATAGGAACTATCCCTACACACATAAAGTTCACACACATAAGCATCTTTGTCACCAACTACCCCAGTATTCACGGGTGGTGATCAGCATTCTATCTAAAACATCGGCATGTCTGACCCTAGCACTCATCTTTTAGTTCTTCATGGCACTGCTAACCAGTGTGTATTTTGTTTTTCTCTACAACGAGCAATGAGAGTCCCTTTTTCAGATGATCTCACTCCAAAATGAGTCCCAATGGTCACTCCTCCTATCAATCTCACTCCAAGATGGATCACAGGAGTCACTATTGCTAACCAGAACTGCAGCCTTCACGCCCTACTCACCGATCCAGCGCCCAAATCTGGTGATGATGCGCTCCCAGTCACTCGCATAGCGCATGACAATTTCTCTGCACAGCTTGTTGTACTTGTCGATGCCCAGGGCCTCCACGTCCTTTGGGCCCCTGATGTTGTGGGTCTTGTCGATCTCATACTCCTGCGCATGATACATTGCAGCAATCAAGCTACATACATACTATACTGTGAGAGCCACAGAGTAATGGGAGGATAATACCATAGATTAGAATGTTCAAAGTAAGATGACATAGCTTTGTCAAGGAGGCTGAACAGATTTTGGTAACTACTCAGTGTTTGAGTTACAATGACTAAATGGTGCAGAAATTGTGTAGTCTTTCTCAGTAAAAGAAAGGGTGACATATTTAATGAGGTAATTTCAGCTGTACAGATCAGTTGAGTGTAGTTGATGTAAAGGAAAATGGAGTACTAATAAGTAGCAATTGTGGGTCAAAGGAAATTAATGCTTGACAAGCAGGTGAAAAATATTTAATGAAGACAAAAGATAGGATCATAAAGAGAAGTAGGATTGAGTTGATAGAAGTGCCATGAAGGACATTAATGAATGACAAGGGCTGCAAGTCACTGTATAAAATAAACCTTTCTAAAATTAATACAAGTAATTTTGGAATGGGGAAGAAAGTTGAATATTTTTACTTGCCAGTAAGTAGAGACAGGTATAATATGTCATAAAAAAACTAGTCAAAAGTAAATGCTTATAACTCAGAAAATAATTGACTCAGAAAGGTAAAACAAAACAGATGAGAAGGCATATTCTCAGGCTTTATTGGCTTGAAATTCAGTACAAATCAGAAAATACACCAATAGCAACACTAACTATACAGTAATGAATTTTAAACCTTAAATATTTAAATGTATCATCCCAAAGAAGAGGCAGTCAGGCATAACTAAAAGTTGTACTAACCACGGGCAGTCCATGAGTGTCCCAGCCAAATCTGCGCTCGACATGATGGCCAGTCTGGTGGGCATAGCGGGTCACCACGTCCTTGATGGTGCCTGCCAGGATGTGGCCGTAGTGAGGCAGCCCCGTGGCAAATGGAGGTCCATCATAAAATGTGAACCTGCACGTGTGCATACACTCTAGCAATAGAGTATCAGGGACAGCATGCATACATTTATGAATACATAATCATATACACAAGCCAGCAATAGCCAGTCTTGGGGGTAGTCCTCGGTGTTGCAACAATGTTTGTGTGGAGTTGAAAGAATTGTAGGTAACTTTTCTAGTCAAACAGTGGGAGTTGTAAAAGTCAGGGAAAGCATGAGTAGTAGCCTGTGATGGTAACAAGTGACAATAGCCAGTGGTAGTAGTCAGTAGTAATAGCCAGTGGTAATAGTCAGTGGTAATAGTCAGTGGTAGTAGTCAGTGGTAGTAGTCAGTAGTAATAGCCGGTAGTAATAGCCAGTGGTAGTAGTCAGTGGTAGTAGTTAGTAGTAATAGCCAGTGGTAATAGTCATTTGTAATAGCAAGTAGTAATAGCCAGTGATAATAGTCAGTGGTAATAGTCAATAGTAATAGCCAGTGGTAGTAGTCAGTAGTGACATGTCACACTAATTACTTATTTCCCTTGGACATCCCAATGGTAAATAAATACAACAAAATCTTTTTCATCTTAAAAAATTATATTGTTAAACAGCTTATAAAATCCTAATGTTATTTTAGAAAATCTGAATTACATAGTAATTTATGTATATAACATACCTTGGTTTATCTTTGCTCTGCTTCAAGCAGTTTTGGAACACATTAATGTCCTTCCAGAGCTGCAGAACTTTTTCCTCCTCTCCAGGGAATGAGATTTGGTCAACATCTTGAATGGGAGCTAACCTGTCTTCCATCATCATGAACACATTAGTTAATAAGTCTGGAAAGAATAGAGAATATAAAGAAAGCAGCTTGTGCATGGTAGAGAACTTTCAGTCTTGCAACCTAACCAGGTAAAAAGTTCTTGTCAAAAACAATGTGAGTATTTGAAAAGGTTTTCAAAGAACTTCAATTCTACATATTTTTGAAGCTGTTACTTTTTAACAAAATGGCATATTCTCATTTAACATCTAAATCGAAATTTCTGAAGTTTCTACTAGGAAACAAATTTGCCAAAATACTGTTGCTTGTTAATTCAGTTGCACTACATACATACAAATGTTGGTCTAACAGCTGGTACGTACACTGCTATTTTCTAGAGCTAAGCTCACAACATGAAGTTTATCCAGTATAACAGAATATATTACACAGTTAATGATAAAAATTTCTAATTAGAATATTTTCTTATATATCTGGAGAGTATGTCTACCAAATGCCACTCTTATAAATAAGCAAAATGTACAGTTTATACAAAGTTAAATTATTTATTATAGTTTTCGTAAATGTTCAGTAATCTACGTTAGAAAAGAAAGAAATAATCTATGGAAATTGTTGTCCCATCTCGCGACCAGTACACAAACTCCCTCATATAACAGTGTGCTACAACAGGAGCCTCCAAAAAACACCAAATAGGCTTCGGGTAAGCCTTCTTCTTTTTCTGCCGTATTTATTTACGGCTTTGTTAACTTGTCCATGTAACCCCAGGTCAGAAGAAAGGTTCTTTTTTGTTCGTTTTACAGCTCCTGGAAAGCGATCACACAACACATGGGAGTTCCATGATGCACCGTGTGGGTGCGGACTGCAGAACGGATGTTTTTCGCCCTACGTAAGCCAAAAATCGAACGTTTGACAACTTTTTTAATTATTTATAAATTGTAAATATTTGTAAAACAAGCAATGATTAATTTGTTAGCAAAATAAAAAAGTACTAAAATAGATTAAACAATTTCTGAATTCATTTTTATGTTTTAGACATTGAAACGTGGCAGTACCAAAAGATGATGCAACATTGTCTGATAAAAGAGGCTACTGTGCACAAAATAGGAAAAAATTATTTTTCACTGAATTGGTAAGTAATATATTAGAATATGACATATAAATTACATTAATTGAAACACTAGGTGGTATTCGTCTGCTTTCATATATATCTCTGTGAGAGATCTAGGGAAAAGTATGGAGCCGCAATGTTAAAACCTATTTGTTTTCAGCCTTATATGAGGAAACACCTATAAAATTTCCCAATATTAGCAATTAGAAATAAAAACACTTCATTTTTAGTTCCTATCACGTCACCTAAACTAACTGTAGAGGGAAGGCAGATTGAGTATCACATACGAGTTTTTTTCTTAAAATGGATAAAGATTCTAAACTGTTTGCATCTAAAAAACCTGTCAATGTGGCGATAGCTTTAAAGTCTTCCAATGTAACAGGGAGGTCGCACTTCTCAACATGAGTACGTACAGCAGAGTGAGAAGGGTTAGCAAGGGGGCGGTTAGTACGGAAACTTCCAGCTCTGCCACACGAACAGCGAGTACTCCAGATGTAGAGCCCACATATGTATTCAGACGCACAGTGTGCACAATTATATTTGTAAATAACTGAGGAGAGCATATTTTTAGCAAGGGTACCGTTTTTTTGGCCGGAAATTGATTTTATGTTCTATTTATTTACCATGACAATTTTGGAAGATACACTAGGGAAGTATTTGAATAAAAGGGACAATAATTCCTTTTTAAATTTTTTTGACTGGGGTAAAAAAAAAATCAATGCAACATTAAGCTCAGAATTGCAAGAGAAAGCTGAGCGCATCCTATATGAAGCTGGATCTTTTTCTTCGAAGATATGTCTGATAAAAATTAAGGAGGGGTTCAAAGAAATCAAAAGTGGTATCACATTAATGGCGAGTGACCAGGATTTTGGAAGGTCACAATTCGCTCGGAATGTAGCTTGTGTTGAGAGAATTATAAATCTGATAATGATTGTCATTTGACTGTAGGAGAGATTGCCAATAAAGATTCCGCACGTACAATTTTGCGTGATGATTTGGGCATGAGCAGAGTGGCTGTGGAATTTATTGGCAAGCTTTTATCAGTAAAATATCACATCTGATTTAGGATTTCTTTGTGAAACATAGAGGTCTTGTCGTTCACCACCATACTCTCCAGACATTGCTCCTTGTGACTTCTGGTTGTTCTCAAAATTGAAGACAACATTGAAAGAATCTCGTTTTGAAAAAGATCATCATCATAAGTCATCACTGAAAAAGCGAAGTTTCATTTGTTCTCCCATGTATATTTAACGTTCATTGCGTGATGTGAATGTTTACGTATACCCGTAGGTACTGCTGTTCTATCATCTATGATACTACGCATAGAATACCTACTACTTAAGGATTTTATGATAAGGCATTTTTAAAAACCAATGCTGTTACATTTCTTATGTACCAACTTTATTGGAAATATCCGTTTTTGTTTTTTGTTTTGTTGTTGAGACTAGATAAGAAATAATATAGAACACGACGAAAAGATAGATATAGATCATTCGAAAAGAAGTCCTTTAGGAGTGCTTTCGGCAGTGGAAGGAACGGTGGACAAAGTGTGTGAAGGTGCATGCCTACTTTAAAGGGGATTATAATCATAATCCCGTCGTGTAAGTAATGTATTTTTCCCAACTAAAGGTCAGATATATTTTTGACAGACATAGAGGCTCATTTTCTCGTGTAGAAGCACTGACACAAGAAACCGAATGCCTCACTGTCTCTCACACAATCACATCCCGTGTCTCACACACAATCACATC
>VCRD01003964.1:7916-42090 GCA_006783055.1 Trinorchestia longiramus
GAACAATGACCTACCCAGGCAACACAGTAATCACTTTGATCACACGGTATTGGATTGAATTATCTGATCGTTCGTGTCTCCAAATACTTGATGAAATTCAATTCTACGCTTTATTTCATGTACAAAAGTACTTTTGATATTCATGCTTAATTTTTGCGAACCTAGGTTTTTTGAATACTTCAAGTTGTGGTGATTACATTGCAATGTTGTCAGATATGCGGAAAGCTCTGTCGCGGGACGTAAGCCGGCGTTCCATGGTACCGCTCAAAGAGCCTGTCCGGCCTGAGGACCTGGACTGACGATGGCTGCTGTGGACACAAGAACCTCTACTGTGTAGCTGTGTCATCGCTGTGTGGACTTCTCTTGCTGCGCTCCTCTTTTATGTATTCTTACAACGCCATACAACTTTAGTTTCCCCAATTTTTTTTGTCTAATTCAACTGCAGATGCAGTTTATTGTCGGTTTATTCTGGGTGACTTGTTGGTACTTTTTACTCTTCTTATTGACTATGTGCAGGTTCTGTTGGTCTAGTAATTGCTGCTTGGCCTAGTCGTATTGATCATTGCACCATACAAAGTGATTTCTTATTATGCACTATTTGTCTTATTCAAGCACCTCTGAACGCAACGAGCTGTATCATCCTAATAGTGACAATTACATGGTGATACAGGAGAAAGATAGTTGTATTAATTGGAGAACTGGTATCTATTAAAGATAACGAGCTAAAAACGTTTTTTAGGCATTCTCTTCTGTCGTTCATGCCAGATTGCTAGAGTGTTTCAACTTAATAATAATTAAATCGTCAATAATGCAAGTCATTATTGACGCAACCCGCCACTAGTTACCAGGACCTTGTAATGAATTGTAAACTGAAATAAAATCTTTTTTGTGAGAGTCTGCTATTGACTCCGGCAGCTCCTGCCGGTTTGTTTTCTTTAATCTATCTTCAGATTCCTTCTCGCAGCCAGCACAGTGAGAAAGGAGGCAATGTATTAGATCAGGATCAAATATTGGCGCTCCAAAAAAGCGACGGGTCACATGCATGCACCACACCTCACTGTAGACTATTGTTATACCTCTCTTATATTGTTCTCTTTCTTTACCCAGAGCTCTTCTCGCTACATATATCTTATATGTACATGGAAAATAAATGGATTTTTAAAGTCCCGTCATACTACCTATCAAATTATTCATTACCCGCACCATCTGACCGATCATTCTTCCAATGTTCCATCTCTAATCATTCTTTCATACCATCTGTCCAATCATTCTTCCATCGTACCATCTATCCAATCATTCTTCCATCGTACCATCTATCTAATCACTATTCTGTAATGTATCTATCCTTCTGTCATGTTTCTATCCATCTACCATCGAATTATTTCTTGTCTTGTTAGTTTAACCAATATTTTTACCGTTCACTTATTTATCCATTCGTTCTCTTGTTCATTGGTTTGTTTGTTTATTCCTTCAGTGATACATCGTTGTCTTTGTATCATTTTAGTATCGCATGCGGCATTATCTTAATGAGACACTGCTCGTTCGTTTTCTCGTATGGAGTTTGACTCTGTTAATGATGGCTAGAAGGCAACATTTGTTAATGGTACAACGATTGTTGTATAATTTTTATGGGTATCTTTATCATATCATCAGCATGTCATTAATATATAATTTCTTGCAACAATTGGCTTGACCAGCCATCTTCGTGC
Organism: Trinorchestia longiramus; assembly: GCA_006783055.1. Lineage (NCBI taxonomy): Eukaryota > Metazoa > Arthropoda > Malacostraca > Amphipoda > Talitridae > Trinorchestia > Trinorchestia longiramus. Next base: position 9,626 of record VCRD01003964.1, read on the forward strand.
ATACACCGAACCCAACCCCAGGATTACTATGTGGTCTTCATCATCACTGATGGACAAACACACATGCAAGTATATTACTAGTATGATGACTAATATTGTATTTTTACTAACAGGGTACAACTAATGCAACTACTGTATTTGACGGCATAAAGGACGCATTTTTTTCAAATTCTTTGCTCAGAAAATCGCCCTGCGTCTTATCATCGTAGGTGAAGTTTGAGACCTCTGGTAGGCTTAGGCTGATCTTCTCTCTGTCGCTCACCAACCCAGCTTACGCTCAGTACTTTGTCTTTGTCGACGCATCGTGTATGCCGTCAAAAACGGTATGTATGAATTTCCCAATTAGAGATGAAGTGCAACATACCCCATTGTTTGACTCCATGCTTATGTTGGAGGTCTCCCTGTGCATCACACAGGCGTAGACAGCCTACCTCTACAGAGCATGACGTCAACATATGTCAAGTTAGGGAAAACGACGCGCTACCTTCTTTAAACAACAGTAACACATTGAACAAGTGTCTGCGTTCCTGTATCTATCTTCTCACTTCACCTTTCCTTGAGGTGTTTTGTCTAACTTGCTTTATGCCAGCTTGTTTGCGTTCACCGAAATAAGTTTCTGCTCACTTGGATGGGCCTATTAAACTTGATCTTTATGGAATTTTAGTGCGATGATTGCTTGAACTGATCGCAAATGGAGATTATACTCGGAGGACTAACTGGTAGTGTTTTTTGGATGAGCTTATTTTGCTTAGTATTAGATTGGATCTCATATTCATCTGCAAGCATTTTTACTGTTAACATTAACCCGTCTACAGTGTTCGTCTTGGGTCTGTCTCAATCCCTCAAAATGAACGTTTGTTTTGTTTAATAATGTCTGCTCTTACTCTTTAAAAGCTGTTTAAGAGTAGGGGTAAAACTTTGTAGTCAAATCACTCTCATCACCGTCATAAAAAATCAATCTGCCAATTTTCGGTTTTAAAACTTCAAATGCACATAAGCTCGTAAGTTGATGTTGACACTGAGAACCTAATGTTTGTAATTGCAAAATTGCCACCGCTGAGTTCATTTCATTAGTGATGCAAACGTCACGAAATAAATTCTAAAAATTTATTGATGTGTGTATATCCTATTAATTTTCATTCCTGAGGCAACAAAAAACAGAACGTATACTAAAAATTCGTATAAAAAGTGAAGGGTTTAACGTGTAAAACCCAATTTAAGCCACTGCTAAGAAAAACGATCATTTTATTCTATACCTGAGAGCTTGTACGAGCGCGTGATGTCTCGTAATAATTAGTTCCGTTTAATTTAAAAATGCTTCTATATCGTTAATTAAATTTCTACAAAAATATATTTTCGTTTTTAAATAAGCCTGAGCTACTGGGCGCAGTCATTGTAACTCTTGTCGGTATAGCATAGCTTTCCCCGATATTCCTGCACTTTCAAAAGTAACCAAATAATCTTTATTAGTTATTCTATATTTATCTCAGGTTGTTCAGTTGCTATGTTTCTGAACTCGCTCTCTTTTTTAGTGTTATTTCTAAGCTACAATTAGTAATTTTTTATACTGCCTTTTCCTCCTTCAATGTCAGTTACGCAAAGATCCAAACCGACTGGCAGGAAAACAATTCGAGGGTTGTAAACTGCGATCTTACAAGATCTTAGGGCAACATCTAAATAAGCTTTAGAATAAAAATGTCAACTGCCAACTAGGGATTTTGCATTCGAAATGTTGGCATACTCCAGACGGACGGAATCAGGGCAGAGCAAGATGCATTAGCCATGTTAGTGTGAGGAGGTCGGACGCTCTTAGTGTTCAGTAGCTTTGGATGTGCACGGCGTACCATATACAACTATCTGAAAATCACTGAGTGGCTCTTTTATTTTCACGATTGTTTTTCGATCTAAGAAGAAACTAATATTAAAATCCATTGACTTACAGCGTTATGATAGTGTAATGTGAATACATAGTGAATGTTACGCATTTTCTCATTGGGAGATTCTTGGCTAGATATAACCGATACATATGTATTGATCGTTTTATATTTTGACCCATTTGTTCTACGCTTGATGGTGTGGATCAGCCTTTGTCAAATGGGGGCCCGTGTCTCTCTCATGGGGGCCACAGCCCTTCAACCCGGGAGGCCACCACGAGCGGAGCCCGAAAAACTACGAATACTTCAACTCATTGAAGGGCAGAGGCCCATCAGTGTTCAGTGACTAGGCAAGAGGGTGGACCACCAAAGGTTAAGAAATGCTGGTGTAGATTTTTTCCAAGTACTGTAATCAGACGAAAAAATGCGATTTAAAAGACTTCTATCGGAATCTATTCGTTGGTGATGGTTCATGTGTGGACGAATTCGGAGGGGCATCGAGGTGACCTCTCAGAGGAGGGAGTGTGAAATGCATCGGCGAAGGTACTGAGATTACACCACATTCAGTGAAGGGCACTAAATACATTAAATGTATTTAAATACTAAATGCTAAATATATCGTTCAAATGTATTTAAATATTTGATACTAAATACATTTTTCAAATGTATTTAAATACTAAATACATGAAACGTATTTAAATACTTTAGTGAATACTTTTCTCTTGAAATTAAATTTACATATTGTAAACTCAAGATACTCGTAGATTGAGTTTATTTAATACACGTTAAGATATTAGTTATAATCTTGGCGTCACTTTAAAGTGTACGTGCACTGTACTCTCGTACGAGGAACTAGCTTCACTATTATTAAAACGCAACTATTATTTCAAGTAGCAGGACTGACAATTATTATTGTCTAAAAAACTGGCTCGACCCGTGCAGCTTATAAATCACATGGAAAAAAGAGCAAAAAAATGATGGAAAATATAATTTTACTCTCAATTATTATTTTAATTTACTTTTAAAAACAAACCAATACAGTTCCGTAACCTCCTGCCTATATTGTCCTGTATTATTTTCATTAATAGCTGATGTATGACGATGCTCGAAAGAATTTTTTCAAATACAATATACTTATGAAGACATAATTTAGGTACATTCCTTTGAGATGCATTCCATGAGAAGCCCCCTGGGGGTATGATCAAGAGGATTGTCTTTCACATATTTTTGGGACTTGAAGTTCTTTGAGCAAATATAGATAGGATTTCCTAGCTGCACCCAAGGAGGCACGCTGATACTGTCTGTCCTCGTCAACGTGCCTAAAGAATTTAGTATTCCTCGACGGGAATTCGATCGAGCTACCTACCTCAGCTTAACCATTGTTGGTTGTACGAGTCTGTTGTAGGTTTAGTTTTTGTATCTGAGTAGACTTTATTCATCCGCCTCCAACGTGGAGGAGGCATTGGACCTGACCTGCACAAATGTCTTCGATTCGTAATTTATAGTCTTCAATCTTTCATTCCTGTTTCTCTAAAATGCTCTCTGCCCTTGCTGAAACGCCTTTGCAACGGCTGCGGAGGTACAACACTATTGACTTTAATCTAGTAAAAAATAAATGAAATAAAATGAACTTTATTTCCAATAGAGTATACATTACATAACCATTGGGTTTTAAATTCTTAGTGTTAACATCTGATGAATAGTGGTGGTGCTTATCAATAAGATCTTCAGAGAAGTAGTGATGTTTCAAGCGGGATCCCCGTCCTCCGTGCTGCAACTGGAAGTCGAGGCTTGTAGGAGCGTGTCGATCAGTGTGGTTGAGGTGTAGCTTATGCCAAGCGTCCAACGAAGCAGCTGTTGGACATGTTTTTCTAGCTCTCAAGGGTTAGGTACAAGTATACCGTGACAGTTACGAGGAACGATCCCGGGCCTTACCGCATAGCAGGCGGGTGCCTACACCAGCGGCCACGCTGGGAGTAGTAGTAGTAACCTGAACATTTTTAAAAACTTAACATTCAGAGTATTACCTAAATCAAACAAAATATAATTTTTCCAATTCATATCAAGGAAAGTAGGAGGCCTTCATACTTATTTATTATAAGAATTTAATTTTCAACTGGAGTAACATATTAGTCGAAGCTTTCACATTCCCAAACAAAGTACGTTGTGCACTCTTGATAATATATTATATTAAAGAGTATAAAAGTCATACATAAATTTTACCGCTCTTAAGCGTTAAATTCTCATAAGGAACTCACACTATGAAAATACTGTTCAAAAACTCAGAAATTGAACCGAACAATTAAAGGTTTCTATTAGAGCGCAATATCAACTGTTCAACAGTTTTGTCGCTGAGTTCATTTCTATGTGGGGTTAACGTTAAGCCAGCATGAGAGAATAACCTCTCAACAGAGGTAGAAAACGGCCAAGTTGTGTCAAAGCGAAGAAATTTTTAGAATAACAGGATGCCGTATTAAGCTTTCAATGTGTTTGTCCCTGTTGTTGAGATACGTCATAACCTGCATGTCCACTGAGGATTCGCTGAATGACCTTTCCTTTTTGAAGCCGAAGTACTCATCTTCGGACGACATTGAGTTTACCTCCTCTGAGGCATCGGCAGAACTTGTAAACTGAAATATCGAGGCCGAAATTGTGAGGTAATTTTTGAGTCAAATCATTTGCTCTCGCGGTCCCAAGCTTTGTTGATATCCACCCATTGCAACTTGAAGTTAGGATTAGTGGTTGTAGCCAATACAGCGTCATGAACGTCTGGTTTATTAACTAGCTGAGGGTATTTTTGAAACCTTTTATGAAAGCCCTGAAACACTACCTGTAACAGTGAGACAATATTTCAACTACTTTAACTTCAGTTCATTGATTTTATTTTGCACAATAAGTAGGGTAGATAGGAAGTGTCCATAGAAAATAGCCTCTTCTCGTTGCACGTGGTCGATTGCAGTAGCGATGGGTTAGAAAACACAAATTTATTTATAAATGAATTCTATTTCTGAGGTTTTCAGGGTTGGGAGCTCTAGTACAGTAAAAAGTTCATTGAGTTTATCTTAAAAGTTCATTGACGCCTTAACTCTATCAAGCAATAGAGTTAAGGCGTCATGGGGTGAAGTCCATCTTGCAGTAGAGCTATTTTTAACCTAGCGAAACGCTTTCACTGTCAATATTGATGAAAATGGTGCTCGGGATTTTCAGAATTTAAAGAGTACAACGCGAATATTATTTTATGATGAAACATGTGTTGAATTCAGCTGAAAGAGATAAAATTTTCTCCACACAATAAATTGTGGGTGAAATATCAGCCACTTAGAAAAAAAAGAACCAAAGAAACTTAATTAATGTAAAAAATGTTCAAATAAATTACAGAAACATCATAACTCATGAAATAAAAGCAAATAGTTTTGTAATTATTATTTATTTTTTGTTATACAGCATGGACCCTTGGATTACATTAAAATACTCACCAGGAATTCTTCCCGTGACCATTAGAAAAAAGTCATGAAAAAAGAAATAAAAACCTTCTTATGTAAAATAAACAGATGTATACATACAGAATTCCTACCTTATTAAAAAATTATAGAGCTTAGAATAGTACAATGAAAGATCTTGCTTACCTCAATATGACTAAATTTTCGCTGTTCTGTTCATGGCGGCTGAGATCACTTAACCACACAGCATGCACTCACACTTGAGTTTAACCTTTGATTGTTGTTTTATTTTAAAATATTTTCAATCCAAAATAGGATGCACTGGCGTCTCTTCTCTATTGTCGGTACTTGAAGAGGATGAGAAACATAAAATAAAATTTTTAGAGACCATCTTAACAATAGCTAACACGTACGACGAGCAACAAAAGTTTCAGAGCAGTTCTGACCAGGGTTGCCAAGTTTTCGTGAATAGTAACAACTTCGATTCTTAAAACTTAACAAATTAAACGGAAACGTAAGAAATTTTTCATATTACTAAATAATTGCGCTACTTCTATATTTGTACCTGCTTATGCGTAAATGCAACGTATTTCTAAACTCATATTATCTATGCGCTCGTTGAATATATTACTTCTACATCATATCAATTATAATTTTTTTGGAGTAGAATTTACATAATGTAATTTTATCCGAACATTCTGCAAGCATATGCAATGTTTTTACTGTTATTTCAATATATTCCTACTCATACAAAAATCGTGTCCTATTACTAAATTCATTTTCTCTGCATTTCTAGATAAAAAAATAAAAATATTTATTGTTCCTTCAAAAAATTTTTTTTCCAGTGTTGCTGTCGTATAAATTATATTCTGCTGATAACTCAATAATTGGGAGGACTTCCAGTGTGTTCAGCAAGTGTCAGCATGTAGACATTTCGAATACAAAATATGGTAGTACAAGGCAGGTAATACATTGCAGCTGCAGTTTTTTTACAATATTATTTAACAAAGAAATTGGACTATCGAAACACGTAAAAAATGAGGCAATGGGAGTAGGCTCAGCATTAGTTTGAACAGTAATGGATAACGAAGACCATCACCGCTTGTTTTTTTTAAATATCATTCTAAAATTTAGCAGGTTCTTTTTCTCTAATGCGTACGTCTTTTCTAGAATGAGTTCTCTTTCGGTGTTTGATTGTTTGTATTCTGTTTTTAACACAATATTGAGAAATTTCATGGGAAGAGGTGTTATGTTTTGGTGGTGGCTAATGTTACGTTTTGTAAGTTGGCAAAAGAATCTGGGTTGACCAGTGTTAAGTATTTTCTGGTCGGTATCCAGAATCTGGTATAAAAATGATTCTACACGCAACACACCACGCAACAATTTATCAGAAGGTAAGGTCAAGGGGGTCGTCTGGTGCACCTCTAGTTGGGGAATTCAATGATAACACGGGTACTCAGCTTTTGTTTATTTATTGATCCATAGGGCAGCCGGTGGAGAGAAAACATCCGTTGTCCACGAGTAAAAGAGATTGAGAACTAAAAGTGATGATCTAGAGTTAAAATCTAGAATTAAGATCCAGAGTTAAAATCTAGAATTATGATCAAGTAGTTATGATCAAGTAGTTATGACCAAGTAGTTATGATCAAGTAGTTATGATCAAGTGTTATGATCAAGTGTTATGATCAAGTGTTATAATCAAGTGTTATGATCAAGTGTTATGATCAAGTGTTATGATCAAGTGTTATGATCAAGCGTTATGATCAAGTGTATGATCAAGTGTATGATCAAGGGTAGACTTTTAATGAAGTCCAAGGGTGAGAATGAGAAGCACGAGTGATGGCTAAGAGTTTGAGTATGAAGACAGAGACGACGAAGCGAAGAGTTGACTTGATAACGAGACAACGAGGTAATGAGGCGAAGAGCAGGATTGCCAGGTGTGTTGTTGTCTTCACAAAATCTACGAACAGCATAACATCCTTTTTAAACGAGCTGGTATTTGCTTCTCTAGGGTGAAATTTAAAAAGAACAATAGCGACAGTCCTGTAAGTACTAAGGATGATTTTAACAAAATACAGCGAATTTTTATAATTAAAAATTTACACGAATCTTGCTTAGAGTCACAAAAACCTAACCACAAAAATTCAAGAAATTTATTTTAAGAAGTACGATTTAATTTGTACGTGATTAATTAATACGCATAATTTGAAAATGGAGCATGAGCAGCGATGTAATGCTACAGAGGAATGATAGTGTGCGTTATCCCTACATTAACGTTTTTAGGATCAATTGCCTGAAACAGTTCTAAGTTTTTAAATGTATAATTCGATAAAAAAGGTCGAACATTTACTTCAATAATAGTTCATAGAAGTTCAAGATGTAAAAGTGCTCAATCTCTTCGTCAGATCGTAATTTTCTCACAGTCGTCTAAAAAAGAAGTACATGCTGTTACTTACCACTGCCTCACTACTCTCGAATTGCACAGCGGTGGAGTGCAGTAGAACAAAACGTATTTCGAATACATACTTTTTATACGCGTTTGAAACGATTGTCAGAAATTCTATTGATCCAAACATCAATTATTATGTGAACTAACATTGAATATTGAAATAGTAACTTCTGATGAAGTCGTAACAAAATTAGAATTTGCAACAAAAAGGAACACTTTTTTACGAACGTAACAATTCTGGCAACCCTTGAATCATCATTCCCCATGAAAACTTATCGGCAACTGCTTGTCAAGCTGTGGAGGCAGGAGTGTGGACTTGACACAAGAGCCGTTGCGTTACAACGACGTTCAAACGCGTTTCAAGTGTCGTCCTTGGACGTTCAAACTCGTTTCAAGCGTCGTATTTAGACGAAAAACTATTTCAGTGTATTCAAATACATTATATTTAAATTCACATATATTGTATCTAAATACAGTATTGAAATACATGTTTTTAAATGTATTTGAATATACATTTTCCATTACACAAATGTATTTAAATATGTATTTAAATGGAATGTATTTAAATACTGCACAACACTGCATATAGTGTTCCCTCACTTACTGCGGTGTTGCGTTCCAGGAACAGTCGCAAACAGTGAAAATCTGTGGTGTAGGGACGGTATATTTATTTTAATAACACACGCAATAGTCCGATGCTAACGTGAGATGGAAGAACGGTGAGGGGAAGTTCTGCTCAAACGAAAGATAACAAGATAAGACGGTTACTGAACCAATAAGCGAATAGTATACAGAGCACCATCAGCATTTTCTGGTAGGTCGCTTTCAATCAGTTAACCAATCCTGTGTTGTTTGTAATCTCACGTCAGCAAGTAGTGTCTCAAGCGGCCGCTGCGCAAATCCTACGGTTCGTTTTTGGTGTATTCATCCGCTGAATGAACACGCTATTTACTGTAAATCGTAATTTTTTATGATTTATAATGTTATTTTAGTGCTAGAATTCATGTTTTTATTATCTTTTTATACATTTTGCGTATTTTTATTGCAAAATTCATCAAATGTATTAATTAATGTACAACAGAAAAAAACAAACAAACAATCTTTATTTCCAATCAAGTACACAGTACATAGACATTTAGTACATTGGTTTTTCAAATTCTTAAGGTTAACATTCTTAGAGTAGGGGTGATGATGAAGCTCCATGATCCCAGGAGTTTTGATGGGCGTGTCCATGGGCCATGATTGCTTACCCAGTAAGCCTTACCGATATGTGCGAGCTCACGGCACGAAGAAGCAACGAGAAACATCTCCTATTCACGGCTGGGTTCGAACCCGCAGTCTTTCCGCACGAAGCAGAGACCTGATACCCAACACAAGTCGTAGACCACTCAACCACGGTGGCTACACGTGGTCACGTACTACGTATGGGCAGAACGAGTATTACAAAAACGCGCGAAACAGCTGAAATACCGCGATAAATCGTTTACATTGATATTTTTTGAAAACCCATAAAATAGCGAGTCCGCTATACGAACCGCGAAGTAACGAGGGAACACTGTATAGAGAAAATTTTTTTAACTACCCTCATAATTGCGTATGGAAAACGTTTGTATCTTCAAATAATTATGAATTCACTAAAATGCATTGTATTTATTACTTTTTGTTTATATCTTTAAAACGATAAGGTTCTTCATGGTTTTAATGGATTCCTTACATTTTCTGGCAATGATTTCTACTATATCTACTTTTGTCTAGTTATGCTGTGTTTACGTTTGCCTACTGTAAACACATACTGTATTTATGACAGCCTTGTGTTGTATCTAGGTTTGCCTAGTCATGCTCTATCTACGTTTGTCTAGTTATGAGTATGGTTTATCCCGTTTGTGGTTGTTTTGTCAAAAAACCTTTCAAAGGAATATACTTTTCTTCTCTTTTCAACAGGTGAGTTGAAATAGCAAAAATTTGAAGTTCTTTCATTATATTTTTTGTGGAGTTATTCTTTAATCGAATGCCTTTTTTAGACCAGTTTCACGTTAATCTTTTGTATGATTTTAATGCCATAAGTAGTATTAATAACCACCGAAAGAATTTCAATTTTTCTCAACGTTATAAAATATTATAAAATATTTCCCGTGCAACTTTATAAAATATTACTATTGATTTAATGTTTGATCTGATTCCATAAACAAAATACTCTTGATATTTTCTCACGAGACGAAATAATTTCGTAAAAGTACGAGTCGTCAGTTTTCGAACTGCTTAGGTTTGAACCATTTATAATTAATTTTATAATGAAGATTACAGTTTCAAACTCTAATAAACTTAAGGTGACCACATCACGGCAGATTTACGAGCAATAAACAATCATGAGAATTAAATACGTTACCAGAGGTTGGGCACTGTTCATGACCTTTCATCAAGCTCATCTAGCGCCCCTACGAGCCTCTACCTCATGTCCCAATATGAAGGACGGAAGCAGTGGGTGTGAGCTTTATTACTAGTCATAAGCTGTTAGTGTTAAGAATTGAAATTCAGATCGCAATACATGTGTTATGTGATATACATGGATAAAGTCAATTATAATGTTTTCAATTAAAACCCCTTTTCAAGTCTCTCCAGTGCCAACCTATACACTTGCTTAATTAATGAGACATTATTTATAATAGTAACAAAAATACATCAAATCCCTCACTAAACTATTGAACTGTATAATTTTATGAAACCATTTTTTACAATGCAACACATATTATTGAGTACAATTTACGAAAGTTTTTACATTCACTAACACACTTGTGCGGTGCCTGCTATTGTAGTCTCAAAACAGTCGTATGAACCCTCGTGACTGAGGCCTCACAGCAGTCGTAGGTATAAACTCGTAACTGAGGCCTCACATCAGTCGTATGAACTCTCGTAACTGAGGTCTCACATCAGTCGTATGAACTCTCGTAACTGAGGCCTCACATCAGTCGTATGAACTCTCGTAACTGAGGCCTCACATCAGTCGTATGAACTCTCGTAACTGAGGTCTCACATCAGTCGTATGAACTCTCGTAACTGAGGCCTCACATCAGTCGTATGAACTCTCGTAACTGAGGTCTCACATCAGTCCTATGAACTCTCGTAACTGAGGTTCCTCTGTTCAGAAGTGAGGGAGAAGACCTGCAGGCGAGGCGGTGCTGCGAGGAGAGGCTGACGCTCGTCACTGTCAGCCGGGGAACTGGCCCGCGATTCTTTGCTCCGTCAAGTGTCAGAAGCCATAAGCGGCGTCTCGAAACTTTAATCGGATGCCAAGTTCCTGAAAGTGTTTTGATAAGTAATTAGCTAAAACATCGAAGCTCCACCTTTGAACCACTTCCCATCGAACACATTATCGACAGGCGTCAAGAAATAACGAGTACATTGTAATCGGTGTATGAGTGAACTTGAATAATAAAATGAAAAGAATAGATTTTTCAGCTTCCTTTATGGTAAAAGTAAATTATATTTTGGACTTACGGCTGCATGTATCAATTACTGCCGCATCAAGTTATTTTAGAGTCCGTGAAAGTTACCGGATGAAGGTCGTGGAAAAGAATAATAAAGGAAACACCCTAATAGAACGCAGCGCGCTTAGTCTTATTTTCAACAAAAAATCTTTAAGCCGTGGAGAAGAAAATACATTTTCAGTAAAACGATTCACTTAAAATACTGAAAAGTCGTTAAAGGAAAACAAACAATAGAATAAAAATGCATAAATGGAATTCTACACCAATTATGCTGTGAAGGATCAATGACAATATTTTTCAACCAAAAAGGGTTAAATACCATATGAGCAAAAGTATTATATAGGGTGCCACATAAGTAAGGTATTCCTTTTAAAACTATTATAGCTATAAAACTACAAATGGTAAAGAGATTTGGTTAATTCAGAATGAATGAGGAGATTTCAAAGTTTTCTACCAGCGTATCAAGTCTACCGACAATCACAACATACTGCCCAAAAAATTCATAAAATCCACCCCTCAAAATCAATCGCTACGCAATGGAACAATGAACAAAAATAGTGGAACTTCACTTCCGATTTAATTGTTCGGTTACTGCAATTCAGAGGAATTACAGGAACATTGATGGTATTGAAAGAAATCTTTCGAAGAACTGCATAAAAAAGGTGAAAATGTGACTCATCAGTCATTATTAAATTCTTTATAAAGCTTTCATTTTCTGCAAGCTGCAGAAACTATTCACAAAATCTAATCGCTTTTCGTATTCCGTAGGATGGAGTTCTTGAGTTGATTAAATTTTATGTGAATGATACTTTAGATATTTTACCAAAATACGTTGACGTGAGGTACGTGACATTCTCAGTTGAATTGAACGTCTACTAGTTGACTTTTTGGGCCGATCAGCAACACTCGTTGCAACAAGCTGAATTGAAGCACGAGTTCGTATGGTCCACGGCCTGCCACAATGTTGTCTGTCTGCTGTTGTCCCAGTTTCTCTAAATTTCAATACCAGTTTCTTATGCAGTTCTTCGAAAGGCTTCTTTCAATACCATCAATATTCCTGTATTTCCTCTGAATTGCAGTAACCGAACAATCACATCGGAAGTAAAGTTTCACTATTTTTGCTCGTTGTTCCATTGCGTAGCGATTAATTTTGATGGTGGATTTTATGATTTTTTTGGGCAATATATTCCGATTGTTGGTAGATTTGATACCATTTGTAGTTTTATAGCTATAATAGTTTTAAAAAGGTACCTTACTTATGGGCCACCGTGTACAAGTATTAACAATTAGATTACTCTGTTGCTATTAATTGCTTCCAATCACAGTTTTTCAAAATGTTCTAAAGGTCATAGACGAATCTCTCTGTAACGTTTTGCCAGTATCCTGCATCAATGTGAAGGTTGACAACAAACAACTAAGCCGTCGATAAGTCGACGTCTTCAAATTTCCGCTAGGATTTCAGAGTGCATTTTGAAGTTTTCTGTATTCACGCACCATCGTTTTCCGGAGTGGCTCGCAATCTTGATTATTCTGTACTACAGAATCGGCTGTTGGGCCTTACTTGCTGTTGTTAACTGGCATTCCTAGTCATTTATCGTTTATTTACTACTGTGTAGCTTCAGTATGGATTCAGTAAGGAAAAGCAGTAATGTAAAACGATTATGAATTTTACATAAATGTTTTACCCAGTTGAATTCAAATTCTGTTAAATTGTATTATTTAGAAAATAAACATTAAAAATTATTTTGCTTTTCATTTGACTTAATTGTTCTTCCTTTAGAGGACCGCACAGGTAATTATTTTCTGACAAATATAAACAGCAATCTGCACTTAAATGAACGACCATAAAATCTTCGCATTGTTGAAAATCCGGCACTCTTGTTCAGAGGTCATTTGATTCTTGAATGTCAACTGTACTGTGAGAGAGGGGCGTGAGTTAGTCCAGCTTTGAGTGAAACCTTAATGCATGGATTAAACGACACAAAATTTCTTGATCCACTGGTCAAACACATAATTCTCTGTGTTAGGTCATAAAAAGACCTAACAGCGAGCCCTGCAAATATGTATATTTCCACATCCAATGTTGTATTCGTATACATAACCGATCTAGATGTATTTCTTAAGAGACCTACGAATCGTAGATTCTGTCATTCGAAATGCTTTTAATTATCCTAAAGTAACTAAGAAAGCTTACAATGTGATGTCAATGTAATTCATTACTACTAGTTCGAATAAAAAATTCTTGTTTTAACACTTTCATTGTTAATTCCCTTAGAGGCTGAAAATGATGTTTCTGATCAGAACGCTTTGGTTTTAGAACATTTATAGTTTTCTTATGAATTACGGAAGTGAAGCTCACCTAATTACAAGAAGGCCTCATATGCTTCGTAATTTCTTAATATATCATTTGAATCTCAAATGAATCAGATTGAATTTAAGTTTCGCTTCCTTACATCTCTCAAATATTTCCATTATTTTTAGTTTAGATCAAGCAAATATTCTTTACCTACCTTGTAGTCTTCGGCATCATTCATTGCATTGCAGTACAATCAATATTACCATCCTCCGTACATACATATATATTGTAATGCATAGTCAAAGGGAAAAAGAGATTTTTGGAACGAACGCTGATTCAGATGCAGGCTTACTAGCGTGAGGGGAAGAATTGAGTTCAGTGCTCGTTTCCTGTGGTTCATCACTTCCCCTCGAGGCGAACTCTTCATTGACATCAGTGAGGCAAACTTGGCCGGAGTAAACATAACTTTTGCTTGCGTCCTGTGATCCGGTAGCTGTGTAGAGCTGAGGTAGACGTTGCAATGTTACAGACATGTACGGGCTGTTGCTGAATATGCGTATTGTGAGACATGTACAAGCTGCTGCTGTTGCTGCGTGTGTGTTTTCTGAGAAATGGACAGGCTGCTGCTGCTGAATGTGCGTCTTGCGAGACATGTACCAGCTGCTCCTGTTGCTGATTGTGCGTCTTCTGAGACATGGACAGGCTGCTGCTGCCGAATGTGTCTTCTGAGACATGAACTGGGTGCTGTGCGTGAGTTTTATAAGACATATCCAGGCTGCTGCTGCCGCTGGATATGCATCTCACGGAACATGTAACAACTGCTGCTGGGGGTAAAACTGACCCTTTTGACAAGGAAAACCGGTTCACCATTTAATTATGAAGTAGGCGGGTGATTGGGAATTTTCTTCATGCGAAGCAGCTGCCTTGGTCATGAAACAGTTAAAGCTTGCAAATATTTTGATCGGCGGTGTGAAGCGCGTGAATTCAAAAGTTGCATGAAATCGTAGTCGGTTTTCTGAATTAATTTATCGAGATTAATTCATTTATTCACACTCTCGCTCACATGTCGTAAGCTGGCCAGACAGACAAAATCTTGACTGAGAGGTGGGAAGATATTTTCTTGGAGTAGAAAAGAAACAGTGGTTAACCTCTAAGATTAATAACTCTTTCAACCTACAACGTACGGTAGTTCAATAAACAGGAAAACGGTTATCAAACATTGAAATAGTAGTGACCTGTTGCCATATTCTATTCTATTTTATTGTATTCAAGCCTTACTTTTCCTTCCATTGTTAAATTAGCTCTTGGCTGGTATTTAAGTAGTATAGAAGTTGACCAATATTAATTTTAAATGGACTCACCGTGGTTGTATTCACATGGTTAAAATTCATTAAAATATTCTTTGTTAAATAACAGTGTAATAGCTATATTTCTACACTAATTCCCTATTACTTAAAAATAAAATCAAGATTAAGTTCTAGCTGAGGGACTTCATATGAATCTATTTAATAACTTCATTTTTCTGAGCTCGAGTTTCTCACTGATCACAGAAGATGAATGAATAAAACCTGTAAGCTAAATTGATAAACTAACATTATTTACTTAGGATTTTCTTAAAACAGAAATTTTGCACTTTCCAAATGGTATGCACTGACAAAAGAGTAATTAGTTGGATATAGGAAAAATTTACACAGCATATGTTTACGGCGTTGTATCAATAATTCATACACCACATGTCTACAGTTCTGTATCAATAATTCATACACTGCATGTCTACAGTTCTGTATCAATAATTCATACACTGCATGTCTACAGTTCTCAGTCAAGTGGCACTAATCACTACGTGAAGAGAAGGAGTTGCTTTCTTAATTAGTTGGCACACGTAAAATACTTTAATTGCGTTTACGTCGTTTTGTGCAGGAGCCTGAACTGTACCACGGCCATGGCAGCTCCAGCTGCTATTCATAAGCCTTTAATGGCATTCCAAGAGGAACTTATTAAGAATATATTTGTCAGAAACATATTTGGATGACAACAAGCATTGCTTAGAGTTGTATCACCTATAATATATTTTTATTTATGCTTGTTACCTAATATCATGAGCCTAGAAAGACTCACTAACGAGCTAATTTTAGAACAGTGGTTCTCAGAAGATTTAAGTTACTGACGACCGCAATGAGACAAAGAAAATGAACGATAATTTAGATTAAGGAATGAACAGAAATGGAATTCTTCAAAATGATTTCCATATCATGTTTATCTCTGCTAACTCTAAGAACCATTCACACAACTATTTATTTACTATTTATAAAACTAAAACCAGTACGTTACAATGACCTTGTTGTAGATGATACCGTCATTAAAAAATTAAACTTTAAACTAGGTTTTAGTATTTTTCTGCAATAGCCTTGTATGAAGATAGAAATGAGTGGGACAGCGGTGTAATAAGAGGCATGCAGTGGTCAGGACACGAGGCGAGGAAGGAAGAAGGACACTCCAGAGGAAGGAGAGAGCCGAGATTGCTCACTAAAGTATGGATAAATTTTGCCAGACCGGAAGGCGGTGAGCCAACGTTTCCGTGCGAGACGGAGGCGGGTGGAGAACTTAGGGGAAGGTAGGTTGAGAGTCGCGATGTTAGAGGGGGAAAAACTGTAAAAGTAAAGGATGGAGAAAGAAGGCTAGGAAGGCTGCAAGAAGGAAGGTTCGGAGAAGTAAAATTGAGAGATCAGGGCTGGAAGGGAAGGTTAAAAAAGAAACCTAGACGGAAAGGTGAGCGAAGGGATTCAATTCTCTGAACGCAATCACTTTATATTAAAGTTCTAGTTGATTGAGTCATGACAGTTACTCGAAACCATCATAAGTCTGAGCATTTTAAATAAAACGCTGAGTCGTCCGTGTAAATTAAATCAGAAAATCAACACCCCATCCATAGCCTGTTGTTAACATGAAGTTTCGTTGTAAAGTTATGTTTTGTAAAAACAGTTATCACAGTCTCTTAATTTCCTTAAAATCGTTACGCCGGCTTATCTGAGTGTAGAAAAAAATGAAAAATGTATTTAATATATTTTCAACGCACATTATTTAACATGCAAAAGCCTAACATATGTATTATCTCATCACCATATATGACTCTTAAAGAGAGCCTAAAGTTAGGTCTAAACTTACAGTCGATCGAAATATGTAAAATATTTCTTACTAATAGTTTTTAAAATTGATGTGTTTATGACAAATATGGTGGAAGTACGAATATATGAAGCTATTTTTTCATTTATTTAAAACTTATCTAATTAATTATTCTTTCATAGCTAGAAATCTTGACAACGAGGTTGGGATTAAACATGAACGTTTTTTCATTCTTGCACGAATACATGGAATGAGTTTCATGCGAAAATAAAACGCTGTGCAAACTGTTCTCATACTTAATTAATTTGGAAGGAATTATTTAACAATTGTTTTTAACTGTATTTTCCAAATTAATTAGTAAAATGATGCGTACTCTGTGTAAGCTTTTAACAGTGAGGGTTTGGTTTAGGCTGCATCAGATTGAGTGGGATGATATGAGTACTTCATGATAGTGATTTATGATTGTGTAACAGTGAATTTAACTACAGCTTTTCTTTTACTATGTTTGCTGAATGCAATTGATATCATGAAACCAGTCCCGCTTACAGCTGGGTCTTTGTTAATTAACAGTTCCTATGCTTGTCTTGTCGATACAATGCGATGTGTCTTCCTAACTAAAGAGGATGTGAAGTTTAGCATCATGTCTGCATGCTGTTAAGGCTGGATAGGTTTCTTGATCATTCTCTTACATGTAATCAACTTTCTCTACGTATAGAATAGAATAGAATAGAATAAGGCAATAGGAACGAGCCGTTTGGCCCATTCTTGGTTCAATACCGTATGTCCTGAGCGTCGTCTAGGTGGCAGCTGGTTTGGCGCGATGTACATCAGATTGCAGTAGCGTTGGTTACATGCTTTCTGTGTAGGCAGTAACATCTGAATTACAGTATACATCCCGAGAGTTGTTGATCTTGAGTACTATGCTAGCGGAACAGTTCGTGAAGCTGCTTAGAGTTTGCTACTCCATGTCGAGCCCTCCTCGGAAGAAGGAGACAAATACATTTATAATTTATTCAAACAGTAACTTTAAATATAAAATGTAATAGAATACTAAATATATTTCCTAAATGTATGTCAGAACTACATACCTATATATCAGACAATATATTTAAATACAAAAGTTTATATTTTACGAACTACCAACCAACTGTCAATAAATTAAAGCGAGAAATGCATTACATTTTGCTAGGTGCCCAGTCATGTTGAACTAAGGGGAAACGAAAGGGCAGATGAAGCAGCTGTACGAGCTGTACACTACATGAGATCACTCTAAAATCCATTCCTTACACAGATAATAAGTACGTGATAAAAACCAATATCATCGGGGAGTAGTCAGAAACCTGGACATCTCAGAGCAATAACAAACTTCGTTCAATTGAAGCGTCAACAATGCTGTTTTCATCACAAGCTTCCAACAACATTGACCTTGGGAAATCAAGCTGTGTTGCCTTCGTATTGGTCACACACATGTCACTCATGGACACTTAATGGAACGACGGGCGGCGATGTAGTGTGGGGACTGCGGGGTGCCACTCATGGTGCATCATGTCCTCGGTGAATTCCCGAGCTATAACGCTGCCAGAAACTTCTGGTTCGGTAGATACCCTCCAGCTGATCTGAGGGGCTATTTTGGTGATAGTGGGCTAAGGAATTTGGATAATATTTTGTATAAATTCTTCAACCAAATTAACTTCTACAACCTAATAAAACAGACCTATACAATGCCCGAGCTACTACAGACATTGTGTAAGTCCAATTGTGGCCTTAGCAAGTCTATTTCCCATAATGTCGACTTCTTCGAGACATATAATGCAACCGTCTCATGCGGAAGAACATAACCGAAACATGGCCGAACACGCTGTGTTGATGCCTGATGGGGTATCAGCGAGGGTGGAGAGTCCGGCCGTAGATGCGGGGGCAGCTGAAACCTTGAAGACCATACCCCAAGTGTGATGTGAAATATGGCTACCAGGGATGAGACCACCAGACTGAGAACTCTGATACTTACTCCCATTTCCTCAAAGATACGTGATCCTAAAATCATACCAGGACTGTCTTTTAATACCGTGCATCACTGCTAAGATTGCTCTTATTGTGGCTGTGGTGGTTAAACCAGGAATATAATAATTACCCTTTACGCACATTGGGCTTACATGATGCAAGTTTCATAGCTTTCCATTTTTATGTGCAGCGGATTTAAATATGCCAGCGTCCTTCTATTGTGTTTAACTCAGAGTGATGAAGAAAGATAATACAAAATATACCACCTCACAACAATAGTTATATAATTTTTGAATATAAAACCCCACGACGAACCTGCATTGCCTGGTACGCTGACTAGACAAAAGTTAGTTAAATAAACTATCTCAAGTTAGTCAACGGTGTTGTCTATAATTTTCTTAATTTCTGAATACACCCACTTTCGCTCGGAGCAATTGCTCCGAGCGAAAGTGGGTGTATTCAAGTTGTTTAACTCATATTCTTTTTTGAGGAATTTAAATTTTTACCAGGCAGAAGTGTTCAAACGACTACAGTTAGAGATATTTCGTCTCAGGTGGAGCTCAACAGCCTCGCCCGATTCTCTGAACTTCAGTGCCCGTGTTGCCAGCGCCCACATGAACCCTCAATGGTTGCTGATGGTAATGCTGGCTGGGGGACCGCCTTCAGTGCATGCCGAGCAGCGTCTGCACAATAGCGATAAATTATGGAAGATTCCGGCCGATCTGCCGACTGCTCGAGCCTCGTTCTGACATCGGGTGGCCTTCGTTCGTCTCCTCTTAAAACATCACTTCCAAAACTTTGCGCAAACTTTTTCGAGCTTCCGTGCGATCACCTGGAAGGAGTTCACGACGACCAAGAGTAATTTGGAGTGAGTAGAATGCGCATGTCTCCCTGGAATGCTGATAAATATAAAATGGGAACAGTACGTATTAGAAACGTGCAGTAAAAAACGTGAAATTAAAGGTACCTAGATTTGTCATTGAAATAGGGAATATACACGTAATGATTACAATTTTTTTAAACAATCAGTGATCATAATGATCATAAATAAATTACTACCTTTAGCACTATTAATAGGGAGGATGCGGTAATTTTATGACGACAGTGATGGGCAATTGTAAAAAAAGATTACACTCTGTGATTCATCCTATTGAAACGAGCGTAAAACATATGGTCTCGAGCTATTTCAATAAAACGATCATTGGATCGAACCGTCTCCTCCTTGACCTGGGAATTTAAAAAAGGCGTTAGATGGTCCGAGTACTTAAGAGAAGGAAGGAACGCCTAGTGGTATTGTCATTTGCAGTTTAGTTAGCAACGAAGGCGCTCGTCAGCCTGTGTAACTTTCCTGTTGCTCAATGTAAGCAAAAATCGAGGAGAGTAGGTGAATAGAATATAATATGGCAACAAGAATGAACTGTTTCGTCTATTCTTGGGCTGCTACCCAAGTTCCAAACCGTCTAAAGTTAATGCATCAATCTCGCACATACACTTAAATTACGTAAAGACGCTTCAGTCACGTACATGCTCTGCAATCATGACATGACATAGTCGTAATCATAACATGGTGATATGAACATTATATGGGGACATGAACATTGTGTGGTGACATGAATGTGACATGGTGACATGATCATGACATGATGACTTTTTTTCTGTAACTCTTAGAATAAAATTTGTCTAACTTTCCTTGCTCGTTTTAACATCCTTCTTATGGCAGTCATTAACAAGGAAATATTTAAGTTATTTTTATCATGCCGAGTTTTAGGTCCTTGCAGAAACGAATGTCACATAATGTATTTTTTATATCAATATCATTAATAATCGATACATCGTCAAGCGTTCAGTCAAGCACTTGGCGTAACTTCTGTTATTCGTTCAAAAATAACATAGTTCCCTCTTTTAAATTCTAAAATCGTGCATTTCTCGAGTTTCTCGCTTTTTATGAGTTTAAATGTTTTTCTGATACTGCCACACTTGTAGTCATTAGCAGTCATGACATTGATTCAGTTTTTTGTCCTGCAATCTCAGATAATAAGCCTGTTGATTCAAGTTTTCATTTTACCTGCAATCACTTACACTACACTTATTACATGCCCATCTTAATAATTTTTTTGCCAGCAGTCAGAAGCACTTACTATATGCACATTTTAATATATCCTTTTACCTGCAGTCGGAGGTCTCGCATTCTGCTATAGTTTTTAAATTTCATTTGCTTACTGTCGCAGACATGCACGACCTGCTCGACATTATTTTTTCATCATCATTAGTAGACTTAATGATCTGTCAGCGGTCCTTGCTTTTGTAAGTTTCACATATATTGTAACAAATATCTTCAGTCCATGAGCTATGAACGAGTTTAAAATCGTGACTTCAATTTATTCTTTTAGTAGAGCAGAAGGGTTTCAGAAATTAATTACTCATATATTTTTCTAAGTCTCAGTCTAAAATTTATGTTCAAAACATGTATGTTACATATCATACTTATTTATATCAGGTAACTTATCTAATTTAAGATTTTTTATTCATTTCTTCCCTGAACTTTGCATAATATAAATTGTCTTGAATGAAAAATTATTTGATTCATCATTATCATTTGCATGATTATATAGAATAGGCAGAATTTTTCTACTTATCCACTATAGAATTATTTTTTTGAAAACATGCATCCAATGCAGAAGTCATTCATTTATTTTAACGGCTCAGCCAAACAATTTGCAGTCCATGGAAACGAACTCTAAACGACTAAATGATCAAGCGTACAATTTTATAGGGCTAATGCAGCGTCAGAAATTACTAATGTTTGAGTAATAGTTGAATTTAGGAGTAATTAGGCATAACATTTTTTAGTAAGGAAAGGGATTTTAGGTGGCAAAGTGAGGGAGCTGCATTGACTCCGGAGCCCAGCACAGCCATCCATCACTGTGTGAGGGCTGCTGACACCGCCCATACAATGCCAGCTCATCAAAAGTTATAAAAAATACAACTAGGCTTCCTTTGCTCTTTCTTATGGATTAGGGTACAATGAAAACGACTGTCTTACGTAGCTTGCAGCTGGTTTTTAAGTACTTCTGACCACAGCACATCCAGCACAAAGTTACGAAGCTTGTAAATTCAGTTCTGGGTAATCAACATGATCAGAGCTTAGTTCTGTATGTTTACTTTATCATCATTGTTATTATTAATTAGTCAAAATGAACTTTGTGTTCATTGTCTCATTAAAATGGATAATAAAGTTCGATTAGTGTTAAGTTTGAGTAATCTATTATCTTAAAAGATTCATGTAAAGATATCGAGCATTTTAAGCGTATGTAATTCTATCAGTCGGCTCCTTACAACACATCTCAATTCTTTATTCTACCTCATATAAGGAGAAAGGCAAGCCAACTATTCGTTTACTTATTTTTCTTGACTCCCGTACATGCGTTGGAGAGAACTGGTGTACGCGAGGTTGGTGTTTGGTGGCATTGAACTTGGCTAGCCAAGAATGGATCACTCTGCTCGTTCATGTGACAATATTTTATTTTGATGTGTTAACTGCCAATGATTCTCGCACGGAAATCTTTCTCCACGCTGAACGATTTTAATCTTTTTATATACCTGCTCATGAAGTCGACATGCATCGATAACTATATTGAAACATAGTGAAAAATAACTACAATGTACCAGCCAACCTTAAAGTTACAACATCGCACCTACCTGGGATTTACGAACTGTTACATGCATATTAACTCATAAGCATAAACTTCTTCTGAACAACATCACCCGTTCAGCTCTCCACGAAATGCAAAGTTAATTTCCGAACTTTTTAATCAGAAGTTTCAATTTTTGTTCAATGGACCATACTGTGAAACCGTTGAATTTAGTCTTGTAAGCTTTTTTTACGGGTATTGATGATTGTGGTCCTCACTCGTAAATTCAATTTAATTCAACAAAATTCCCACAACGCGCTATTTCGATTTGCATTTTTCATTAAGGTCATTAATTTCTGCAGTTTCATTTTTCTCAGTATACGCATTTTTGCATTGTCACTTAAATACAATTAAAATCAGGTAATTTCTCCCTACAATTCGTTAATTTACCCTTTAACAGTTTCAGCTTAGTCTAAAACAGTCTATTTTTATTTCTGGCTTTTTATCTTTCATTTTGTGAGGAGAAATAATTTCTACTGATCTAAGCGCTGCTTTCAGATCTGGAGCGCAGCCGTCATTCATTAAAATATTACAAAACTTATGGTTACAATACTTCGCAACAATTTTGATGACAACAATACCAATGAATTGTTTAATAAAATTTGAGAGAATCTAACTCAACTTGTTTAACCAAATTACCCTTACCCTATGTATTTCATCATGGCTATACCTTAACAAACTTAACTCTATGGACACAAATTAATATAATCTAATTTAACATAAGCTGATCTAAATTTTTGAATTAAAAACTTAAAAATCAACAAGAGCATAACTTCAGTTTAACTTTAAAAAATTATTTTCAAGTAGGAATGGATGCCAGAGGTTCTCTGGGCTATGCATTTCAAATATAATTGCATTCTGCGTTAGGAAGAAGCTATGAAATGGGTTAATGTTTCTTAACCCTTTAGCGACCAAGTGGACTATTCGGTCGCCTTTCACGGTCTTTGGGAGAATTGTTCTAATAATTAAACAGTGAGCAATATGAGGTTGCTACTAGGTTTGAACGCTTCGGCATGTTACAGCGTCGTTCTTTTGGCTGCCTGGCTCTCAGCATGCTTCATTGCATCAGTGTACAGACGGTCTTTGTGAGCTTAAATGTAGAAACTAGAAAAACAAATTGGTCGCTAAAGGGTTAAAGGTCACTTTCAAGAGGAGGTGACGAGAAAATCCCCACTTTGGAAAGACTTGGACTTGTAGTGTAACTTAGGAAATTACAGGCAGCTGTTTGTAAGATGCGATATCTGCATGCGTTGTATTTTAGTTTGATCAAGACCAAAATGGGGCTTCGTTGTGATATATCCAAATGGTAGACTTATTCTTTGATATCAATGTAAAAATAATTATCGGCGTTCTTGACCTGCTACTTCTAAGAATCATGACCCATTCCTCACTTCATAAAAGTATGGAGTATCCCAATCGAGAATTCCTTAAAAAACTACAAATTGGCCGTTGGGGAGTGGGTAGTGTGATTTTTTTAATTCCTTCAGACTACCAAGGTATAAAAGTGCTTGCTATATTTTAATTTTACCGCGTAATACAATGATTATCCTGTTTTAAAAGGTTGTACTTCATCCTTATTCTTTTACTATTACTTTTACTTTTTGATTTCGCTTAGTTCTCTTACTACGGTGAGCGCCGCCCCGCTGCGGCAGCCACCCTCCGCTCATTGTTATTCAGGGAATGTGCGCGATGACACGATTTTTATGAATTTTTAGGCCACTTTTTGAGCTTACCGAAGGTCGGACGTTAGAGTGAGGGGCAAAAGGGGGGAAGTGAATGATTAGCGAGGCTATCAGAGGGGTTGACATGAGGGAATTTTACAAGCTGATGCTGAGGGCTGGAGGGTAGAGTTTGGGCGGTGCACTGTGTTTAAGGATTGATATTGATGTGGATTAATGCTCATACTAAGATTGAAGGTCGTGCGTAGATTTTGGCAATAGAATACCATGGTTGAAGCTGAGGGTTGGGACCGGAGTGCAGAAGCGGGAAGTCTAAATTTAAAGTTTGTGGAGAAGTTGGTGTGGGATGAAGACTACAAGCGGGAAGTAGGACTATGCATGAGATTCATGACCATGAGGATGAGGTGGGTTGTGGAGTATGGAAGTACAGTAGAGTAATGTGGAATAATGGTTGAGAGCGCATCAAGGAAACGAGGATGCTGTTATCAAAACTTGAAACCAAAAAGAATGGGGCTATAGTTGAAAACTACTTTTTCAAAATGTTTTCCATTCGGTGCCTGTAGCTGTTTCTCTTAGCCATATAAACACTACCTAACGTCCATCGTCTCTTGATAATTAAGTTTCCATGGTGAGATATGGGTCACATGAAGAATAGCGAATACGAAATTTGATATAAAATTCTGCCCGATTTCCGTCAATTCTGTAAATCAATTATACGTTTATTTTCATTCAAAATCACTTGAACCAAGGCGCCTGTCCAGCCCATGGGCGAGTGGAGTTTTTCTAGCGTTACTACCGATATACAGGGTGCAGTAACATAAACTCCTTTTTTTCAAAGCAAAGCGCTTAGAAAAAAGGAAGTTATGTTGCCTCTCCGTGTACATTCTTAATCTCTGTCAGGTAGTCACCACAGACGCTCGGTGAAGCATAGGTCCTGCAACAGTTGTCGCCTGATCTCGCCTTGGTTGATAGCGGGGTCACGTGGTCATGGATTGATTTCAGAATCTGTAAATTGCTCCTAAAAGACATGTTTGAATCCCGTTCATTTTCTTGTTCATTTAAATAATTAAATTATTTTGTTTCTTCAGGTGTCAGGATGTTTCTTGAACCAATCTCAAAGTATCTTTTTACAGTATGGAAGGTCTACAAAAGTTCTCATATAGCTTTCCCATTAAAAACGAGAGCTATCAATAAGCTAAGGTTAGTTGTATAAGAATGATGTAAACATTGTAAATTCTTTCACTTGAATTTGGCAAGCGAATTGCAGGTGACCGATCATATGCAAGTCTTCTGTGTAGTTCTTACAAGAAGTTCTACGAAATGAGAATATGTAAAGAAAACAAACACATGCTTTTCATTCGGTAGTTTTTCAAACTACTTCGACAACTATTTTTGTTTCAACTTTTGGTTTTCATGAAGCTTTTAGACACTTAGAAGCTAAGATGTCAGTGAGCACAAGAAAAACACCAAATGTTGTTCAACTTTGTAAGGAAAGTCTATCTCGAACTTAAGCATATAATTGCACTATGCACAGTAGAAAAAACTTCAGTGCCAAAATCAGTTCCTCATTGTTCATTTATGACGTATATAACTCGGGGGCTTAATTCAATGACATGAGAAGACGGTAAAAATATTAATTAACTATCATTCTAAATTTTTCTACCGGATCGCATAAGTTAAGTTGCGATTTGTATCACTGCAAAGTGAAAAATTGTAGAACGTAGCGTACTGAATCTACTATCTTAATCAAAAGTGAAAAAATGAACAGGTTAACGTTCGTTCAAGGTTCTCTATATCATCACTACACGAATGTCGTAAAAAACACATTTCGATGTCAGTGAAAAAAAGTTACTATTAGTCAACGTTTTGGGCTTGTTCAATTTATTTCATTATCCTTTCAGTGCTCGCTGTTACTAGGCGCCAAGACAAGCAGTCTCTCTGTTCCTTCTCACTGCATGGGTACAACCTTAAGATTCTAATTCAACAGTCGGCTCCCAAGGATGACTGTTACGACTATCACATATGATACAAGTGAAACACATGATGTTTTCAGATTTATTGACTTTATATCACGAATAACAAATAATTTGTATCGTTAAATTATTACTCATACTTTCATCTTAGTGTAATTTCATGTTCACATTGTGAAGCACGGTAACATAGAAATAATTTTGGCGTTAGCAGAATATGTTTGAAAGACGGGTAAAATCAAGTTGTGAAAATTCACAAAAAGTTGGTAGCATTACCTGTAAGTAGAATGAAAGTCGTCTCTAATTAATAGCAACTTTTCATAGAACTGATCAATTTTAGTCAACTGCTTTTTAATGCGAAAATGAAATTATGTCCTGCGGGTAAACCGTCGAGAGAAGCATGAAGCTGCAGCCTCTCACGATCCTGAGGGCTGCACAGCAAGCTGAGGGCATCCGGGGCTGCACAGCATGCTGAGGGCATTCGGGGCTGCACAGCATGCTGAGGGCATCCGGGGCTGCACAGCATTGTGAGGGCATCCGGGGCTGCACAGCAAGCTGAGGGCATCCGGGGCTGCACAGCATGCTACTGAAGTATTGTAGCTAAGCCAAAGTCATCAACTATAGGGGGTAGTCACCTAAGATCTTCATAAGCAAAGCAATGTCTTCTACACGACAGTTCATTTTAGATTGGTCACACTAGTCTTACATCAGGGCAGAGGCATGTTGGAATTCTGGAATTCTGTGACCAAGAATTTGATACATTTTGAGCATTGCTGCTAAGAGCAGGGAATCTGGATAAGGTAACTAGAAAAGCATCATGAACGTCATTCCCTCAGGAAAGCTTCTCAATGTATAATTAAGGCAACTCTTTCATGTATGCTCGATATTGACAACATGGTTTTATAAGCATGAATTCTTTATAATAATTACTATTTGCCTTGCTGTGATGTCTTGTTATAAACGGTTACAATTTTGACCACATCGTGTCTCCTCGTAGGACAAGTAACATATGTAAGTAAGTTTGACAGTATTTTTCTACAGTAACTGCTTCAAAAATTTCCCTTTCCATCTTATAGAAAGGATCAGCATTGCGTTGTCTTCGTGGGAAAGAGATTTTGTTTCATGCTATGTAGAGTAATCGTATTTATTGTCACCGTACGAATTATGTTCCTTTCTCGGTAAAAAAGTCATATATGTCTTTCAATTTCACTCCGTTAGGGTAACATTATATTTTCATTTCGAAGCTCATACTAACTTCAAACCATTTCACAATAAAGCTGGTATCATTTTCAGCAACGTGTTACTAAATGGACATAATGTACAATAGCAAACGGGGGATTAATTTTGCGTTAATTCTCGTAATGGAGGTGAGGGTGAAACGTTCACAATTTAGTTTGGCAAGTTTACTTCCTCAGTATTTGATGCACTCAATCGGAAGATACTGCGAACTAAGCATCATTGCTCATTTTTTGAGAAATTGAATAATTCATTTTTATTATGACAAACTTAGTTGAAAATTGATATAATGATAAGATTTGAGACACAGTTTCGCTAAATAATGTTTCACCTTCACATAAAGCAAACATTGTAGATGCATGCATTGTGAACCACCATGTATTATTTTAGCTATAGAATAATTACAATCTAAAATTAAGGGCTTAAAAACTATACTATAGTCCAACTAATTGCATTACTACTAACATAAGGCGTGCAGGGTTAAAGCGAGGCGTGCTATTCTTGCTCTACACCCACACACAATTACGAAAGCTCTTCCAAGAAATCATTTGACTTCTATCGTATTGGGGGAAAATTATTTGCCCGCCATTTTTACAAGATTTTTCCAAATGCTCACACAGACTTCGAAACAACGAAAATCTGAAACGGTCTCGTACAATTTTAATCTCATACGAGAAGAGCTATTAAAACGCAACAAAAATGAAAAAATCACCCAAAGACAATATTTTGTTTAAAAACGGCAAATTGGTAAGATTTTCTCGATTTTAGGGGTACAAAAGAGTTAACCAATTCTGAAGAATTATACACATTAAAGTTTATGACGTTCAATTCATAAATTCTTTGGATTACTGAAAACAAGAGCAACTTTACCAAAGTATTGCAGTAAATTAACATTGTGTTACATTCCAGAAGGGGCAAAGTGAGAGAAAGAAAGATGTTAACACACAAAAATGCTAAATTAAATCTATCGATTCCTGAAATAGGATTATCTCTGGTCGTTCATTTCCATATTTTTCTGTTCGGGTTCAATATTAAAGAAAAAATTATTGATGTTGCTACTGTAGAAGTAATACTTGTAAATGAGAAGTAGTGACTCATACCTCTGCCATGCCATGGCAAGGAGGAACTTCAGCTTCACAATCACGGATGCTCCAACACCCTCCTTTATGGAAGAGGGATTATCTTATTTGTAACTGACTAAAACACGTCAACATTCATCGCTATCATAAAGATATTTCTAAGTAAAGACAGAGCACGAGATCCTTAAACGGGTTTCTTTCCCATTGTAGAAATTCTTCCAACGTACATGTATAACTACATACTCGCGTTCGCTCATCATTACAACTATTGGAATATACAAGCTCTGTGACCTAATTCAGTCTAACGTCCTTGAGCTCATTCTCTTAGTACATAATTTCCGTACAGCTCCAGATCAACTAATACCATAATATTTAATAAACACATTCAGTCGACACTTATTATTTACGAACTGCTTCTTTCAATAAATAATGCCTCCTAAAAAAGACTTCGATAAACCAATGTAAGTTTATGCTGGTAGACCAGCAGTGGGGCACGTGCGTGTGTGTCATGGAAAGTGAGATCAAATTTTTAGGTTCTCAAACTGGTCACAACATGAGCCGGCATAGATGAACAGCATGAATAGTTTACACGAAACACACAAATATCATAGTTGTACTCTGCATGCTTATTATTACACTTTCAATTCATGGGTAGCAATTAAAACACGCAATCTTCGCTACTTTTTTTCAGTCAGCGACTGAGCTTCATTACGTACATGTAGGATATTATTTTGAAAAC
This sequence comes from Trinorchestia longiramus, assembly GCA_006783055.1. NCBI lineage: Eukaryota > Metazoa > Arthropoda > Malacostraca > Amphipoda > Talitridae > Trinorchestia > Trinorchestia longiramus. Next base: position 38,689 of record VCRD01003964.1, read on the forward strand.
GGTTTGTTTTTGTCATTATGAGCTTGTTTCTAGATATACTGTTCGGTTTGAACTCAATGAGTGCATTCATTCTGAACAAGAGATCTGTGATTCGTAGTATCACAATAAAGGAACTTGAATTTTAAGGATCATGGAGTCCATTATAATATATTTCATGATGGTATATCCAACCCATATACACTGAGAACCATATCTTGAGCATACTCCACCTCAGTCTGTTATAGCATAGCAATCTAGAACAGATGTTGCAGGATAATTTTGAACATCAAAATATTTAATTTTTCAATGAACTGACATAGAATTTCGCACACGAACACGTATGGTATTCATAAAAACGTGTCACCCGTTGGAAAATGAATGCCTTATCTTAATGGGCATTATAGTATCACTTTTAACATCCATGAAATGCATGCAAATGAATAAAATAGATAAAATTTTAAATTATTTTATGCTTACGTCGTGCTGATAATCTCAAATTTGTATTTTTCACTCTTTCATACTCATACAACATATAATTTTAGTACGTTTTAAAATCAACTCATAGATAGATTATTATTTTTCATTTTAGAGAGTAACTGCTATTAAGGATGTAGTTGAGAGGCAATCCATGTTTCAAGTCTATTAATTGGTTACACATTCTTTTTTTTAAGGGCGCATTATTACTGGTTACTGGAGCGGGATCATAAATAAAATTAAAAGCGCTAGATGGTAGAAAATTCAACGTACACTAATAGAGGTAGAAATTTCATAGTGGTGAATGATTTTGAATCTGAAATATTTTATTGTTGGATTTACTGGAAATTGCATCACTTATAACCAACGAGTAAGTCTCACTAATGAGAAGCACTGAATGACGAAGGACCGTGTGCAAGATAATCAATCGATGATAGTCTTTGTGAACTGAACTAAAGATTTTCGAGTGCATTGTAGATAACTATAAGAAAGATTGATGGCTTCATTAAAAATGCTTCATCGTCTTAGACGACTGTACTTTGGCGCAACTTGAACTAAACAGCTTCCAGATCTATAGCGTATCTCACACCACTATTGTCTTTGGTAAGCGTAATTTCATGTCAACTACCCTAATAGTTTAGAAGACGATCAGAAATGTCAGACTATCATTTGTTTGTATCAGACTATTTTTAAATGTGCATTCTGTACTCAGACTTTAGTTTTCAAGATAAACTGTGAGTGAAGGGCTGAGGGCTGCACACAGCTAAACTTACACACTTTATTAATAGGCTAGGGTAACACCAGGTAGACTTAAGCTCAGGGATTATTCAACCTACACCAAAATAGGTTGACATCTAGACTAGTCATATATACAAGTTCAGAAACTCGAGTTTACATACATAGTTATACCTGCTTATTATTGTCTTACACTTCGAATATACGGTAAATAAAGTAATATAAAATAAAGTAGGAAATAAAGTTTTATGAGAATATGCAGAATTGAATTTTAGAAGCATATTAAGTCTTCTTTTTCATTCAATTTGTATAATATAGATGAAATATATTAAGTTGAATTCGATACCTTGAATCCACTCAGTCGAATTTGCGGCAAAGTTTAGAAACTACATAAATATACTCGTACACAATGTATGCGGTGCTGCGTATGTACGATTGGAGAAAGAAAAAAGAAATGAAAAGTTTTTCTCGGAGAGTGTTACACTGTATTCACAAGATGATAGCGAATGTGCCTGGATAAATCCGTGACCGTAATAACTCTACAACTTTATCGCTTGTTTGCTTGACTGCAGTTGCTCAGTTTTGTTCCTTGGTGCGCACCTCCACCGTCGCTCACTCAGAGCAATGCTAGGTGCATCAGGGCGATCAAAAGCAACCACCGCAATGCGACTTCTTGACCTGCGAACAGCAAAAGCCAGAAGTTAAAATTTTGAGAAACATATCACCAAAGCATGAGCTAAAAATGATTGATACAGATGAACATGAGCAATAACTATTTTGTGTGTAAATTAAGATTCCTTATCGTGTCAATTGTATCTTATTCATATGTTACTTTCAAACACTTGCTCGAGTTTTAGTACACCAACAGGTATCAACTCTTTCTGATGTCATTACTGAGCCATTGATACACCTTATTCGATTATTCGTAAGGACTAAAGTGAACTAAATTATTTCCAGAAACTCCATTTGCATTTTGTTAGTATGTGTAGCCCTCTGGATTGGTTTATAAATTTACACAGACAAACATGAACTCAATTTTCATGCACTCACTTAAAGACCACAGAACAGACAGAATCTTGACACCTTGTTACACCTTGACAAAGATTGACCAAAGTTTTTGACACGTTTCTCAGGTGAATTTCTACTTAGTGTTCTTGTATTATGTTTATTCAATGCGTCTAGTGCAATGTGACGTAGAAATGATATTTTTGAAATGTGCTATGGTTTTGTAAATTGCTTAAATTTTTTGTTTCTAACTCATGTTTTTGGTCCCATTGAACTTTCGTTACAATGTCCTCGTAAGCAGTATTCCATAAAAATTGGTCCATCCATAGATCATCCTTTTATTTTTTACTCAGCCGTACGTCAAGGGGTGTCTGTCACCAACATTGTGCAGGTTTCTCATACACAAGATGCTTTTACGATATCATTACACAGATTGCATTCGTGTATGAGATGACAGTACACAGGTTGCAGCTGAAAAATTCATCCTAACGTATGGTACAAAAACACAATGTGCCATTCAATTAATCAATATATACATCACAAATGGAAATAATCACAAGAATGAAAATAATAATCTCATACTAACAAGTTCGGGATTATTTTAAATAGCTAACGTAAGACATCTAGCCTTTTTGGCGACAAGAAGCATTTTCTATAAGCTAGACAGTGCGCAGTATAATTGTTGAAATTATCACTTACAGTTACAGTTCTCAAGTCAAGAGACGCCTAGACAAGCGATAGTTCACAGCGATCTTAATAAACTTTACAGATTCACACAGTCGCCCCCAAACACTAAACTCGGAAGCTTTCACGCTTCTGTCGGGTCCACCTGCATCTACCCTAACATACACTATCCTTCTCCTCCAAGTTCAAATTATACAGAGTTAAAACTATAATATTTTGATTCATTACACACAGCTGCACAACAGACATTTCATTGAAAAGATCACACAAATCAACGAACAATGTTAAAATAAGTAGGTTATTATGTGAGCAAGTCCAGCGAATTTAACCTAAAATGCAATTAATGAACATAAAATGAAGCACAAATTTAGCTATTTCTTCACAGGACGCTCATAACCAACACTCATAATTTGAAAGCTTCAGACCACAAGTAACATCTCGTACACACCACAACTAAAGTCCACCTTACACACGCAACTCCCTTCCACCTGCAGTGCCCTGGCGGGGTGGAGGACGGTGGAAAGG
>VCRD01003965.1:9842-47358 GCA_006783055.1 Trinorchestia longiramus
TATGAATATGTCATAACTCTCATGACACCCATTACTCTAAAGAGTTCCATGTACTCCACGTAGGCTCACCACCTTTTTGTTTATCTCAAAAGCGTGTACTTGGGACGCATTATGAAGGATTGATGTTTTCATGACATTTTTGGCGCAGAATGTACTTCATGGATTAGAAGCTCATGCGGAAGACTATAAGCGCTTAGACATAGATATGAGGGCCAGCGTTTGGCTGGGGCCTTTGTAACGGCCTGCGCCATTTATGACTCAGTCGCTATCGATTTTCTTTGGTGAAGTGCACTTCAGAAGTTTCTGTAATGGAATTGACATGTTATTAGGGCCTTCAGTCTATGCAACCATATAACGTATCAAAATATCACTGGCCAGTATGGGGATCGAACCCACGACATCCGCGTTATTAGCACGGCGCTCTAACCAACTGAGCTAACCGGCCTTCAGTACTTCGAAAATGTCTTCGATTGAATCAAAATAACGTTTTTTCCTACAAACAGTATCATTATATTTGTTTCTTGACAGTGAAGGAGAATTTTAAGAAACGGCTAAACAGGGAAAATTGGTTTGCGTTCGTTTGCTTGTATGCTTAATGTAGTAAATATCAATTCTCGCCGAAATATAATGTGAAAATTAGAAATAAAACATGTAAATCCTGGAAATAAGGAAGAACGAATCTCTGGAAGGAAAGAAATATGTAATCAGACAATTTAAATCAAATTTTATTTAGTATAACGTGTATCACAGTTGAGAGATTATGCTTCATAATAGTATGTTAATACATGTTATGCATCTCATCGAAAGACTGGTATCCATGTGTGAGCAAAATGTTGTAAATAAAAAAGTTCAACTACTTTCACATACTCATCATGACTGAACGATAACTATCGTTTCTTGATGTTCAGAACAACAAAATGAGAACGCACTTGTAGATTTTCTTTAATTCCGGAATGAACTTCAGACCTCCTCTTCTCATTCTGTTATTGGAAATTATTTGTGTCAAAGAGAGGCTTGCTGGTTTTTCAACCCTGACGTGCTAACAATTGTAACTGCTAATTAAAGAGACTCGTACAATACGAATCTTAGTCATGAGTAAAGCATGGAATTGTGTATATGTTTAAATTTCTAAAAACAATATTTTTCGATCGATGTGGCTTCTCTTTTTCATAGCAAGATATTATGCTGAACCCTTTAGCGACCATTTTTTTAATCATTCAAAATTATTTTTGTGTTCTTTTTGATTAAATGAGCATCTAAAGACACTAAACAATCGTACTACGATGCAAAATATATTTTAATAGAAAAAATGAAAGACGACATTTATCCTGTTGGACTTAAGGCAGCTTGGAACGAAAGGCGACATATATGTCCAGGTGGACTTATACATACAATGAGGTCAGAAAATGTTCATTATTTTATATAAAACAATAACATGTACGCTCTGATAATTCTCATGCGTTCGACTGTTAGTTACCGAATGCAGGCAGCACAGATTTTACTAGTAACGACTAGCATGTTCACTCACAAGTAAGTGATCCTTTTCCTGATGAAATGACAAGAAACAATTCCGTTTCCTATCGCAACACAAATGCACTAGACCCTTCATGCAGAACATGTATACTCTTCCAGAGCACTTTGGGAACTTGCAGATGCCTCGTCTCTTAAAATGGATCGGATAGTGGCCTATTCCATTTTTCCGAATAGAATCATCTGGAAGAGGTTTTGTTCCGTGCCCAAGCAGTTTTTTCTTCTTGAAGTTCTGCTGGATGTTTTCGGCTGATGGACGGCCACGTTTCTTGACATCTTTATTTGTAAATATTAGAGCATTGTCAAACCTCAATTGGAATTCACAGAGATGTTAGCTGATGTTAGTTTGTCTTACGAGCTACCTCTGCTTTGCGCAGAAGCACCCAGCTATTCACAACAGCCATGTCAAACAAGTGAAAGATCAGTCTCAAATAATACTTCTTTGAACGAAAACTCATCCTATAATAGGACATGAACTGATCATGGAGGTCTACTCCACCCATGTTATTATTGTATTCGGAAGCAGTGTTGGGCAGAAGAACTTCTACGTACTTGTTCTTTTTCTTGTCAAATCTCCTGCAATGCTCCACAGGGAATGAGTTCAAATAGCTTGATAGTAAAGAGACATCCTTGTCATGCCATTTGACTGCAGTCAGTGTTACGTTGAGTTCAACAAGCGCATGTTCATCAAAGGAACCTCTGCCAGTCTTTTGTAATTGTTTATCTCTTTTGAATGTCACTCCTCTCAGTCTTCGCTCTTGTACTGTTTCACATGCCATAATCTTCCTACTGGCGAAATGTTCCGCCAGTTTCATTGATGTTAACCAATTATCAAAGAAAAGCTTGAAATGGTTCCCGTCTGGAATACATTCATCAAGATGAAGGACCGAATTTCTACTTGCACCCAAATCGGGAACTCCAGGCCGATCAACCGGAGTAATCTTACCAGTGTATGGTATAAAATCATAGACGAAACCAGAACTACCTGCAAGAACAAAGATCTTATATCCCCATTTGTGAGATTTCTTCGAGATGCACAGTTTCATGGAAGAAGCTCCATGAATCTTTGATCTTGTGTCGGTTATAAAATTTCTTTGAAAGGCGACATATGTACACATGGTCGCTAAAGGGTTAAAAGCGTATACTGAATTTGTAAAAGGTTTTCTAAAATAGTTTCACATTCGCTAGACATCCGTTGCTTTACTTCGCCACTTGCATGTAACAACAGCAAATCAAAGAAATTAGTATAGGTAGAAAATGTCAGTTCTGTTTGTAAGAATTCTAAACAACGGGGCCGCCATCGGTTTTCTTGATAAAAATCAGCTAGAAGGAACATTTCTCGTGTGTCTACTAACACTTTGAAAAATATGAGCTCCGCATAATTTGCGAACAGTACATGGGGTTTGTGTCTTGCAATTGAGCCTCGGCCAAAATTCCACGGAAAGCTAGAAAAACTGGTTTCTATGTCCAAATGACTCAGATTTCAAAAGGCGTTCAAATTTCGAGGTTTATAAGCTTGCTAAAATGGTAGATATAAGACACTAGTTAACAAGGCCGGTTAGCTCAGTTGGTTAGAGCGCCGTGCTAATAACGCGGATGTCGTGGGTTCGATCCCCATACTGGCCAGAAATTTTCCATTGAATTTGTTGTTCTATTTGCTCATTAACGAATTTCATAAAAAATATCATTTTTGCTTTTTATGTGTGTGATCTTCACACCAAACCAAAATAATTCCTACGTTAGGATATTTACTTATTTTTAAAATAACTTGGAAGTGATAATAGTAAACATAGTCTTCAAAACTGTTTGATAACTACATCTAACAGCGGATAATTTTACAATTATAATAGTTGGAAATTCCTGATGTGATGTCCATGTAAAACATGTAACATGGACGAAAATATAAAACAAAGTAGTGATTGTTGATGAAGGCAGGGAGAATATAGGTTTGAGAGCTATGTATTAATCTAGAAGATAAAATAGCTTCTAAATGAGTATGTATTTTATACTGAATAGTAAAAGATGGCACGTATCATTTCCATTGTATATATGTAATTGGATTTCATAGATGTCTTAAACTTCGAGAGTATTCAAATATTAATTCCTTATTTTGTTGTATTGGCTCTACATGCAATGAAATTACTTGAACGAAGAAAAAATGTTGAATGTGATCTAAATTTGTTTTGCAGTTGAAATTATCATTGAACACCAAAAACTGAGTCAAAAGTTAATTTTGAGTGTAGGAAATGCAGGGACGGCGACATTCTGGAATTAATTTAAGCACAAAAAGTAAAAATAAAATTACAGATCACTGTTGAGGGTAATTTCAGGTGACATGTTATATACATGCATTATTGGAGATACTTATTTTGAAAGTTTGCACACGTTATAGCTTTTACATGTCAGTTAAATCTTGACATCATATTGACGTTGTTGGGGGTCTCTTTATTCTGCTACTTGAATGCGCATCATGAGTGGATTTCAGACTACATGTGGCAAATATTCGTTGCAGGATATGAATAATTTCTAAGAACAAAACTTGTCGAATAGTCTTTATTGACATATCAAGTAAAACACCTATTCAAACACTGATACGCGAAATGTTGAGTTCCTAGATTAATTGTATACATTCAAACTATGTTTATCGTCTCTGCGCGTAGAAATCTCGTTAACTGCTTCAAGAGTAGTGACAAATTTTCGTTTTCTCTTATAAAATACATCTGGCCAGTATGGGGATCGAACCCACGACATCCGCGTTATTAGCACGGCGCTCTAACCAACTGAGCTAACCGGCCGCTGCTTTAAATATAGCGTTTTCATTTCGAATTTTACGCGTGTAACAACGGGTTGAGGCTATTGTTTCTTAGTGTTTTTTAGATAGGGCTATCTTTGGAGATGCTTTAGAACGACGTGTTACCCTCGGGTTATTATATCATAGTGTTCGTATTCATATTTGTCTTGAAAAGAGCCAAAGGGGAGAGGATGTATCACAAAAATAGACGAAGCAACGTTATAATTTTGAAAGATGTTCATTTTTGTTGATTAGTGAAAAGTTTAAATAATGAGTTTGTCAATATATTCAAAGACAGTGGGAAGTAGTCACCAACTCCAAAAACGAGCAATCTAAGGTAGAATTGAAATCAATTTCGCACTGCAAGGAATGTTTTTAAATTGCCTGGAAAATTGAGGTCGATCACAACATATCGGAAAATGCTTACTCGAAAGAGATAAATTGCGAGTTTGAGAGACTTCTTCGGGGAAAATAAACATCAACTTTTTTTACAAAAAATCCGCATTGTTTCCCAGAGGACGAAAAGGTATCGAGAGGCTAATACATGCACAGGCTCGCCATGAGTTGTGATGTTGAAAGCTTATTTATTTTTAACACGATAGATTAGGGATGAGCGGGCGGAGCTTTGGAAAGAAGGGTAGTCAAGAGGAAGGGTGGAAATTGAAGTAGGCTTGGTCGTCATTAAAAGAACGGGTGGCTTTGAGGGAGTCAAGGATGCTGTTCAGAACCTTCTGCTGGATGCTGTTGAAAAAATAAAAACATATCAAAGTTTAGTTTGTACATCTTTGCCGACGAGTTTAACAGGAAATTTCAAAAGTATTCGAAACTATCAGAGATGAATTTGTGATGAAATAATGATTTGATTAAAATTAAATTGAAACTCGAAACAAGTGTGCAAATGTTTATATGGTGTGGGCGAATTGTGATATGCGAGATGAAACTTGTTCCGTTTGTGACAGGAAATTGAATGAAGCCACACACAATGCATCAAGAAATACTTCTGTATTCGATGCAGGCGTAAGAGTTTAGAATCAGTTTTTTTGTCATTTACGTGTGCAATACTCCATCGACTTATACTGTGCACCGTGTTCTATACTGAAAATAATGGCCAGTATGGGGATCGAACCCACGACATCCGCGTTATTAGCACGGCGCTCTAACCAACTGAGCTAACCGGCCGCTGCTGTTAACGTAATGCTTCCATTTCAAATTTACGCGTGTAACCACGGGTAAAGGCTAGCAAAGCTTTCTTTGGACAGGGCAATGTTCTTAGATGCTGTAGCATCATTAGTTACCCTCGGGACTATTTGATGATAGTGTCCGTCTTCCTCTTTGCCTTGAAAATAGATAAAGGGGAGGATGTGTCACAGAAATCAAAGAGCTAACCGGATGTAAGTAGATTTCCAAGGATAATATGGTTCAATCATTTTCTAGTCTTGTGTATTGCTCTCAAGGGATTTAGGTGTACGCACGTGATTGAATATAATTGAAGTACATGTGCAGGTATTTTCCAAACGGCTCATTCTCTTTGCAATATTCCATGTGGTGGTATCAAAAGTCAGTGCTTTTATTTGATAAATGATATTTCTGGTCAATACTTGTATAAGACATTCTTGAACAAATGAAAAGAAAACATGACCTGATCGTCTTCGGAAGGCCCTAAACTTCCACATGAAATAATTAAAAGTAACCATAATTGATGGCAGACGTCAGAAAGGTTAGTAAATGAACACAAAAATTCAACGTGTTTTATGTTCATGGTCACGAAATGAATAATGGTAGCAGTTTACCGTATTACGGCCGATGAACCACAAAATTTTATACCTTATTTGGACATTAATTAATTCCCAACTGCTGAATAGTACGACGTTGAAAAATAAAAATTCGATAAAAATCTTTCACATCGAAATTATGAAAACTTTTCCCGATCGCAGACCACATTTAACCTTAAAATCACACCAATTTTGGCACTTGCCATTTGCACTGGAGGTTCGGCACTGGTGGCAAGAATATAAAAATTTAGTACTTTCAAATAACACATTAAGACAATATCCGCTGTCTTCCCATTACGGCACCAATGAAGTTGGTTGCATCTCCCGCAAGTGGTTGGATACTTTGATCCACGGCCGGCATGTATCCCTGCTCTATGAACCACCAAGGTGCTGCAAAAATACGCAAATCTTTCACAAGAATTCCCTCAATGCACACGTTTTAGTGTACAGATAAGATCTGCTGCCGCCCGTTAGTTTGATGGTTTAAACTTGATTCACTTCGAATGAAATTGAGACTTGCCCTACCCATTTCCAAGGCGTCAAAGTTACCCTACAGGGCTACGAGCAGGCCACGCACCTTTCCTCGCAAAATCTACCTTCAAGTCCCCCTGTACTCGCAGTGTTCCTAACGTTTTATATTAGGTTATTCCTCCCTCGTGTGGCTTCCCTTTTTCAATCTACCTCTTTTCGGCCAGTACTATGAAGTCGGTGTCTAAACCACCATGATATGCTCACTCGTAAAATCGACCGTTGGCAGAACAGCACTCATTGTTTATTTTTCTTCGAAGCGTCCTGTGTTCCTCTCGAAGTCACCAAGGGTTCCCCCCTAAATTTACTCGTGTTTGACGTGCGGTTGAGATTGTTTACATTTCTTACTGTGGCGCTGCGTGCTATTGCCCATGTGTCGTGTGACAAACACACTCGTCTCACGACATCTATTATGATGATGAATGTATGATCAGGTACACTGTCGGAGTGAAAGTATTAGTAATAATGGAAATTACGATTGTAACGGTTTTACTGATAATTAATACATGTGGGACGAAGAATATTAGGAATCTGTTTCGTCGGCTCATTTGTGTGAAAACGGTTATCCCTGAATTGTCAAAATATTTCTTACAAGCTTCGTTGTAAGGGTATGTCAGTATATCACCTAGGAGCTACATCATCAGTAAATGACTTCTTCATTTATTAATATCTAAATTGAAATGCTCTGCGGCTACTACCACATTCTCGCAACTTCAGGCATTTTTTATACTTCTATCAACTTTTGTTTTCGTAAGTTTAGGTACTTGCGCTACCGGTGTTCAAACTTGCCGCTAGTGGCTACTGCTTTGGATCTATACTCTGGATGTTCTTGACTCGCATTTTCTTGATTTACTGCGGTTGTCTGCAGCTCTGTCGTACGGGAAGACATTGCCTGGCTTGCAATCAACGCGTTACCTGCACGATGCTGAGAGAGCCGTTTCTGGCTCTTCTGAAAAGGTATTTATTATTTTAAGATAAGGACAGGTGTATTTTCTATGTAAAGGTTCATCATGTATATTTTATTAAAATAGTAATTTTAAATTTACGATATTGACATTATCTGCAGTTTTACTAATTTTTTGTAGTCTTTGTTTTCTAGTTTGCTCTGTCTATTATTTTGTTTGTTTTCGGTTCTTTTAAGGCTCACTTTCATTTTCTTGTTTTCCGTCATATTTTTTACTTTTAGCATCAAGACTTTTATTACGTAACTAATTCTTAGATTCCTCAATCTTGAAGTAACCTACGAGTGGTTACGAATCGTCAGACCCCCCATCGACTTTGTCTTATGCGTGTTCTTTCAATTATTTTCGAGGTCGAACTTACATTGAAGTATGCTGAAAATTCAATGACGTAAATGTACTGTACAGGGTGGGGACTTCAAATTGTCGCCGTAATTGTTTTTTCAATGAAAAGAACATTAAACTGTAACTTTTTAAGATATTTATTTCAAATAAAAAAACAGAATGAAGGATTTGATGCCAGGAACACATTCTACTCGACATAGCTGCCCTCAGCCTCGATGACGCGCTCGATCCTGGTCCTGAAGCTCCCGCAGGCCTTCTTCACAATCTCCCTGTCCATGGAGGTGTAGTGCTCCTTGATGAAGGCAATGAGAGATGCTTTGATGGTATGAGGGCGTCGGTTAGTTCGATTTTTCAAAATGACTCGAAAGAAATAATCCATCGGGTTAAAATCCGGGCTGCTGGGAGGCCATTTGTGCTTAGTTACGAGGTCGTAGCAGTGCTCCTCCAGCCAGGCGAGAAGTGGTTGGAGACATGGCAAGGAGCACTGTCCTGCTGCCACAGCCAGGGTCTGTCCCGGGTTACCTGCTTCATCCAGGGTAACACCACAGTCACCCCCAGTTCAGCGGCCATATGGACCTTATGGACTTGTAGGGATCGTTCTCGATCAGGGTCTGAACCCTCTTGACAAAATCCGTATCTCTCGACTTCCGGCGGTTATCCAGAGACTTTGGAGCCCTTGTGATAACTCCACGGGGATCCTTACTCTCCTCCAACTTCTTAAGAGTACGCTGGATGGTCCTCATGTTGACCCCGATGGTGTTGGCGATGGTTCTGTTGTCCACTTCCCTGTTGTGAAACAGAGCCATGACTACGGCGCATCTCACTTCTTCCTCATTGAACGAAATTTCGGATGACTCCGCGTATGTTTGCTCCATCGGTTCAAACTTAACACTGGCAAATAGCTGATTTCTGTAGCTTTCCAATGATGCATTACTCTTAGGTAATCTGAAAAGTAAAATGGAATATATCATGAATATGAGAGGACGACAATTTGAAGTCCCCACCCTGTACTGACGTACATATGCTTAATTGGGGTCTGGCGACATCAGCAACATACCAATGGACAACTTGGCTCGTTCCTGTTAATTATTCTATTCTAGTCTATTGTCCAGAAGTACGATTACACGTAACTAAAATTTTCATCGACGAAAGATATCGTAGTTTTCTCGTATGTTGCATTCCAATTGTTAAAACTCGGGGTAAGTTTCTACTCCTTTCTATGTGGAAAAAGAAATTTTGTCGCGAGATTGCAATATCACGGACGTAAAAAATTATTGATTACCTTCTTTTGAAGTATCTTACTGCATGGAATATAGTTCCAAAATGTCACCTGACTGCTTAAATATTTTCAACTATTAAGAATCTCAAAATGAATTGGGAACTCCTGTTCACTCTACCAATGATTCAACATAGAACTTGTTCGATGTGTTTGGGAAAAACTTAAATCAATTTGAGCGAAGTTTATGTAGTTCAAGAGCAGGCCTTAAATGTTCGTTGTCAAAAAGATTATTGCTTTAATTTAGACGTTTAATTTTATTATGACAAATAGTTGGTCAATTTCCAATTCGAAACAAAATGAATTAATTTGTTTACCTTATCTGAACTATAAGCCTAGTCTGTAACAGAGCATTCTGAGTGATAGTTAATTCCCGTGTGGTCTAGTGGCTAGGATACGCGGCTCTCACCCGCGAGGCCCGGGTTCGATTCCCGGCACGGGAAATATTTTAATCATGAGATTTTAAAGTATAACTCCTGCATTGTAGAGATTTCTAATTAGTTTTAATAAATTTCTTTATCCAAATAATTACGCCTGATATTTGAGAAACCTATTTTATCGCCATCATTAGTTGCAAATTAGTGGAAAAATCGTGTATTGGCTGTATAGAATGTTGTTTATCGAGACAATGACTTTTTCGTGGTAACTTACCTGGATTAAAATTATGGGCAAAATCATAGCAATGATAATGAAAAATTTCAGTTCACGGGATAGAGGTTCCTGTGAACTGCAGTTTAGCGTCATTTTTCCCTAGGACCGTGATACAATCCTGCCTAAAACAAAGTTTTTAGTCTTCAGTGAAATTATTTAATTTTTTCGAATGAAGGAACTTACATAATATTGATAGAGCAACTATAAAGTTATAATTTAATGTATCATTATTGCTGTTTTGTAAATCATTATCAGTAATTCAATAAAATAACTATCAATGAGGTACACATACGAAGTAACTTGCATTTCTTAAGGTCTAACACTCGACACTAATTAAGATCCATTGATGTCAAACTTGGTATCATTTATTGATTGGTAAAACGATACTGTCATTGGATGTAGAAAATTTGTCTTTGCATGTCAACCCACGATATGAAAGGGATTCATTCACGAGGTTCTCTTTGTGTCTGCTGTGTTGTCGTGTTAATCTGGAAGGCAAAGGCTACGTTAATAGCGTGTGCCCATGACCGATTGCTTCAATATTCTCTGTGTTGGCTGCCTATAGCGTGAATTTCGCATTTTCCTTTGTGTTCATTTCAGTCTTTCAGTCCCATTATTCCAACAAGGTAAAACAGTACAAGTCACATCGTGTTGTCAGGAAATTTATTGCATGTAAAAAGTTGGAAAAAATGGTAACCCAAGTTATTGAATAGCTGTGGCAAAATTTTGCCCACGGCAAAGCTCCTCCTCACACTTCACAAGCTGCGGTCCCAAAGTTCCGAACATTAAATTCAAGATTTGCTACACTATCCCTATTCTCATGTCTCTCCTACGGATTTATTATAGCCCTCTGAACCCTTAGTATTCAATTAAACATTTTTAAATAGGGAACGGGAATCAAAACATTCGTACAATTTAGCACAGCAAAAGATGAATCAATGAAAGTATGGAATATTTGACTGATAAACTTTGGAAAAAAGTTGTACGTGAACAAATGATTATACTTTGATCAAGTAAACAAGTTCATTGACACTTCTGACACATTTTATTGTTTAACCTTCAAATGCATATCATGGTCAACTCTAATAATACATAACTGAAAAATACTCAAAAACTTTCATCAACGCTTCGAATATGTCGAGGTATTTAACGGAGACCAATTGCCAATATTATTTAACATGTTACTTGTTGTATTATATCCCGTGTGGTCTAGTGGCTAGGATACGCGGCTCTCACCCGCGAGGCCCGGGTTCGATTCCCGGCACGGGAAAAATTACATTTTACTCTCAGTAAAGTTCAAGCGATTAGTTTCTACTCATGGGTATGTTCTATAATAGTTACACACATAATAGTTGTTATGTTTCAATCGAGTTGTAAGTTTGTTCGCCTGTTTGCAACGCGTCCATTAAAACTTATGATCATTTCTTTCATTGCATCAAATTTCATATGGAGCCTTGTACGATGTTTGTAAAATTATCTCTGTTCTATCGAACTAATGTGTAGACATTTCCAATCATATTCTATACGTCATTAAAGCTTTAGACAGTCTAGGTTTTCTCTTATATTACAGATAATTTTCAAGTAAGAAGTTACCAATTGAGGCAATTCCCGTGTGGTCTAGTGGCTAGGATACGCGGCTCTCACCCGCGAGGCCCGGGTTCGATTCCCGGCACGGGAAAGAAAATTTTTTGTCTGGAAATTTTCAAATTGAGAGAATGTTGCAAGTTATTGTCCTTTTAAAATAGTCATGCTAGATGCCTGTTACAGTAAATGTAAGACTCTCCTTAAGAATATGGAAAAAAATTGCCAGATATATTTTGCAGAAAAATCGACAAATGCCCGTTATCTCGTGTGGTGTATTAGCTATGATACGTAGCTCACCTATGAGGCGCGGGTTCAATTCCAGACACGGGAAGAGATATTTTTGTCGTCAATAGATGTTTTTTGTTTCTAGTAATTACTGTTCAAATTTTATTCTAGCTTCAATAGGTAAGTGCAAAAATCAATATGCGTGATTCAGTTGACCATTGGTGTATGAGCTTGTTTCAAACACGTTCATTTAAATTTGTGACTCGTTGCGTGCAATTAAATCTTGCTTGAGAGTAAAACAGGAATTCCCGTGCCGGGAATCGAACCCGGGCCTCGCGGGTGAGAGCCGCGTATCCTAGCCACTAGACCACACGGGATGTAAGATTTCAGGTAATCTGTTAAAACCAGTGGTCATTAGTTTCTGTAATATATTTCAACTCACTTGCAGCGTTGACATAAGTTTCTGTGAATTTTATTCGGTATGTATTAGGTTATAACGCACGAAATGTACCTAAACAGTTTACAATAACATGTGTCAAAAGTGTCAACAAATTTCTTCGTGATCAAAACGGGATCCGAATTCACTTAGACCTTCTCCAACGTTTGTCATCCGTATGTGTCATATTACTGAGAAGTCACCTTCAACTGTGATGAATTGTACGAATGTTTTGATTACTTTTTCTCTATTTTATTATGGATCTCAATTTTTGCCCCGATGCTTGATCTGACGAATTGCCAATTACTCTATTTTCAACAATGTTTGAGCATTCAATAAGTATTTTTCTTATTATATGATACTATGCAATCAAGTCATGGTTCAATCGTATTCTAAGGTAATGAGCTTGTTTAGAACGCGGCTTTCAAAACATGACAATTTCATTACAAAGTTCTTATGGAGCCTTATTTGATGTTCGTAAAATTGTCCCACAGTCCCATGGAACATGTGTGCACCTACTGAATGAAATTCACTTCAATGTCATTTAAAGTATAGGCAGCCTGGTCTTCCGCTTAGATTGCGTTCAACTTTCAAGTGAGACCTTACTTGCGCATGTAACTCCCGTGTTGTCTAGTGGCTAGGATACGCGGCTCTCACCCGCGAGGCCCGGGTTCGATTCCCGGCACGGGAAGATAATTTTAATTCTGCATTTACCAATGGCTTTATCAAGCATTCACTTGAAAAGCCTGCTTCCAACACGTTATTCAAGACTTACGTCAATACCATTGCTTGACATTTTTACCCTCAGCTTATGTCCAAGGTGTAAGTGACGTAAAAACTATCATTGGCGTACGAAAATCTCATTTCAATTTTTCAGAAGCAAATAATTTCACAAAAGGATTTTATTATCATGGTAATGAGCTTAGCTGTATATATTCGAAAAGCTGTACTTTGTGCTTTTCACATAGATTGCAAACGACTTTCAAATGGGAACTCAATTGTGAAATCAACTCCCGTGTGGTCTAGTGGCTAGGATACGCGGCTCTCACCCGCGAGGCCCGGGTTCGATTCCCGGCACGGGAATTACTATTTTACTCTCTGTGAAAAGTTTTTACCCAGATAATTATCATTTGCTAGGGTATATTCTATATGTATTAACTACACACGTTTAATGATTAACATGTTTCAATCGTGTTGTAAGTTGATGTGCGCTCGTATGCAATCATCTTAACTCATGACTATTACGTTGCATAGTTTTCATATGGAGCATTATTCGATACCGAATGAAATTCACTACAACTTCATTTAGGAACTGATCAGCTTATTCTTGTTTAAAATACAGAAAAGTTTCAAATAAGAACTCAGGAGTGGACGTATCTCACGTGTGGCCCGGGTTCAATTCCCGGCATAGAAAAATATACTTCTGCCGTCAAAAGCTATTGTTCGAGTAATCACTCTGTCCAAATTACGTTCTACATTTAATAAATAGGCACAATAATTTAGAATTGCGTGGTTCAGTTGAACTTTAGGTGATGAAGTTGTTTTAAACACGTTCATTGAAAGGTTGACAATATAAGAACTTACAATTTACTTGATGGGAGTAAAACAGGAATTCCCGTGCCGGGAATCGAACCCGGGCCTCGCGGGTGAGAGCCGCGTATCCTAGCCACTAGACCACACGGGATATGTATATAATTAAAGTTCATAACTAGAAATATTAATTAGTAGTCTTGACTTGTAACGTTGAAAGTTGCTCCTATAAACGTCGAAAACGTTTGGAGTTTCAATTTTACGGATATGTATCGATCAATTTAATACTACGCTTTCATTAACATACCTCGAATACTTGCAATCACAGCTAACCCTGAGCAACACAATAATCGTAAGTGTTGACACGTAGACGAAGCGGTCCCATTTCACTCTCAAATAAAGATAACGAATACAAAATAATCTTCCCGTGCCGGGAATCGAACCCGGGCCTCGCGGGTGAGAGCCGCGTATCCTAGCCACTAGACCACACGGGATATATATATATTGACAAGAGTTCATAATTAGAGATATTATTATATTAGAAGTCTTATCTGGCAACGTTCAAAGTTGTTCTTTTATACATCGAGAATATTTGAAAATTTTCAATCTTCACGGATAGACATTGATCAATTTAATAATACGTTTTCATAAACGTTCCTCTAATACTTGCAATCACAGCTAACCCTGCGTAACACAATAATCGTGTGTTGACTTGTATATGAAGCGGTTCCATTTCACTGTTACATAGAGAAAACTAAGAATACAAAATATTCTTCCCGTGCCGGGATCGAACCCGGGCCTCGCGGGTGAGAGCCGCGTATCCTAGCCACTAGACCACACGGGATACCTTTAAATGGGCAAAGTTTTAAATAGTAGTTGTCGTTATTAGTTTCTTACCAATTTGGGTTGCCATTTTTCCAAATTTTGAGCATGTAATCGATTTTCTGGCAACACGATTGTGCTCTGTCTATTTTACCTTGTAAATGGGAATAATAGGACTGAAATTAGTAAAAATAAAATTGAGAAATTCATCAATTCATGCTTATGTTTTAGGCAGCCAACACAGAGAACATTGAAGCAATCGGTCATGCTCAATGAGCACACACTATTACCGTAGTCTTTGTCTAAGAGATTACCTATGACACTACGGCAGACACCTAAGACATGCCCTCAATAAATCTGCTTCATGTGTTGGGTTCACATTCAAGGCCAATTCTTCTACATTCAAAAATACTATTGTTTTGTCAATCATTAAATAATACCCGCTTTGAGATTACTGAATCTTAATTCGTGCCCGAATTATTGATATTCAGAATTGCAAATTATTCATTATTTTTAACCATGTTTGAGCATTCAATAACGAGTACTTTTCTAACTACACCATGCAATCAAGTCATGGTTCAATCGTATTGTAAAGAAATGAGCCTGTTTACGTGTCTTTTAAAACATGAGTTTAATTACATAGTTTTCTTTTGGAGCCTTATTTGATGTTCGTAAATTTGTATCACAGTCCTATGGATAATGTGTACACCTACTGAATGAAATTCACTTCAATGTCATTTAAAGTTCGGGCAGCCTGGTCTTCCGCTTAGATTGCGTTCAACTTTAGAGTGAGACCTTGCTTTAACGAGCAACTCCCGTGTGGTCTAGTGGCTAGGATACGCGGCTCTCACCCGCGAGGCCCGGGTTCGATTCCCGGCACGGGAAGATAAGTTTTATTCTGCATACAGTCAACCCTCGATAAGACGGACTACTAGGAAGCCACCTGGAAGCCAGGATCACCTTCCGTGTCATATAACCACGTCCTAACATCATCTTCAGACACTTCTCCTTCGCCTGCCCTTCTAAGGATATCCGGACGACGTCCGTCTTATCCGATTTCCGGATTACCGAGGTCCGTCTTATCGAGGTTTGACTGTATATCAATGGCCTTGTCAAGTATTTACGTGAAAAGCCTTCTTCCAACGCGTTATTTGACTTTTATCGATAACATTGCATAGCGTTTCCACCCACAGCCAATGATCTAGGTGTAAGTGACAAGAATTCTATTATTGGCTTACAAAAATCTCATTTCAATTCATCAGAGGCAAATAATTTCACACAAGGATTTTATTATCATGATAATGAGCATTTATGTTTTTAAGTGCTAAATTTTATCTTTCACATAGATTTCTAACAATTTTCAAATAGGAAATTATTCATAGTCATCTCCCGTGTGGTCTAGTGGCTAGGATACGCGGCTCTCACCCGCGAGGCCCGGGTTCGATTCCCGGCACGGGAAGAAAATTTTAATTTTGCATTCATCATGGCATTAGGAAGTCGTTAGGTGAAAAGCCTGTTTTCAACACATTCTTTAGGATTTGTGTCGATAACACTATAGCGTTTTCACCCATAGCCAGTGGTCAAGGTATGAGGGACAAGAATTCTATTATTGGCTTACAAAAATCTCATCAATTCATGAGGTAAATAATTTTACTTGAGAACTTTATTATCATGGTTATGAGTGTAGCTATGTAGTGTTCAAGAGTTGAACTTTGTATTTTTTACATAGTGTTGATAACTTTCAAATGGGAACTCATCCATAGAGTAATATCCCGTGTGGTCTAGTGGCTAGGATACGCGGCTCTCACCCGCGAGGCCCGGGTTCGATTCCCGGCACGGGAAAGGAAAGTTTTTATTTAGGATTTTTCTAATAAATTAGTAGAATATTGGCAGTAATTTGCTATTAAAAATAAGTATTTTCGATTTGTGTTGATGCAAGTATGCAACTCTCAAATAATATAAAAAATGCTTGCCGCTTATAATTTACAGACACTTCCATTACGTTTCCATTGACCTAGACCTAGAGAATTTTAGGCAGACTAATGAACATTCCCTCTTGAATACATAATAACTGGGCTATATCGCGTGTGGTCTAGTGGCTAGGATACGCGGCTCTCACCCGCGAGGCCCGGGTTCGATTCCCGGCACGGGAATGCTTTTAGATTTGAATTGATTTTAATACATTTTCAAGTACTTACTCGGTCTGAAATTAAGATACGTGAGGTTATAGAGCAAAGAGTGCAACAGCTTATGTAGCTTTAGCTCAAGTTGAGGGTCATACTGAGCCTTGATTTCCAGCGACTGACGAATCATTGTAGCTAATTTTAATTGTATTGCTTATTCATTAAAGTTTTCAAATTAAGTGAGGAAATGAAATGAATTCTTAATCCCGTGTGGTCTAGTGGCTAGGATACGCGGCTCTCACCCGCGAGGCCCGGGTTCGATTCCCGGCACGGGAAATAGTTTTAGTTTAACTATACGTGTATGGTTACATTGAATGTTAAAGCTGTTGGAATAAAACATAAATCAGGTACATTTATTTCGGAATAGAATTTATTCCATTAAGGTTCGTAGTGTTCTAAGATATAGGTACATTGTCTGGCTATAAAAGTGCCTTTGAGTATACGATTGTCTTCAAATAATTAATTTGTATGGAGTTAAATTTTATATTAAAACTTGAATTGCGCCGAGTATCTCATGGGAAGTTGTGTTGAGGATCCTTTTGCTGAAGAAAACCATCTAAAATCAAGATTGCAGGTGTTAAACAACATTTAAAGAGTGATGATGAATTTTTTAAACAAATGTCATGGTCATGTAAATGCAAGATCGAGCTGTATGGTCGTAACGTTGCAACACATGTTTTGCGGTAAGGTGGAATTGCTTAAAACCAAAAAACGGCTTTCCAACTGTGAAGTATGGTGTTGGATGCGTGAAAACACGGGGTGGTTTTGAATTTAATGGTACAGCACCTTTAGAAATAATCGAAGGAGCGACGAATAGTGCTAATTATCGAAAAGTATTAGAGGAAAATTTGCAGAAAGTAGTTGAGAAGCTTAATATCGGAAAGGAATAATGATTTCAACAAGACAATGATCCTAAACATAGTATCTAATAGAGGGTATAAACTTATTCAATTTCGGTTTACACATGTCCAAATGTTTTTTCACTACCGGTTTTATGAAATTGATCATAAATTTACAATAAATATGTCATGATTGTTCAGTTATGTTAGAAGGAAGGAGTTTCGCTGATAAGCCCTGCTTTCACAGATGTGAATTGTTAAATAAGTTTATATTCGGAAATCTCAACTGCTCATAGCTGAATATTCAACATGGCGTATGAGGTAGTTGGGAAGGGGTTGGTTTTGCAGTAAAGTAAACCTCGCGTGTTTGTACGTGTCTTCATGGTATGGCGTGTAGTGCAGACGACCTACACAAGGTACTTTATTTCTGCGTCTTACTTCACTTTAGTTATATCGAGGTTCTTACACGTTCTTTTATTTCTGGCTGAATTATACTGTGTTCACGTTACACTAAAAGTTTCCCCGTAGTATTATTTCTGCTAAATTTAACTTGAGTTCCACTGTGACGATTGCATTAATTAAACGAAAACTTATTCAACCCTGAACATGCAAAAAAAAGAATAATTTTGGAAAGAACAATAAATTTTGAGTAAATAGATAATAAGGATAGGGTAGGAACACGCTTCAGCTTTTTATGAACATGTGCGCTTACCCAATTGTTAGTGATACGCTGTACTTTAGATTAGGATTTGAAAATTATGACTCTGGGTTGTGCACCATTTTCATTAGTATATCCCGTGTGGTCTAGTGGCTAGGATACGCGGCTCTCACCCGCGAGGCCCGGGTTCGATTCCCGGCACGGGAAGAATATTTTGTATTCTTAGTTTTCTCTATGTAACAGTGAAATGTAACCGCTTCATATACAAGTCAACACACGATTATTGTGTTACGCAGGGTTAGCTGTGATTGCAAGTATTCAAGGAACGTTTATGAAAACGTATTATTAAATTGATCGATGTCTATCCGTGAAGATTGAAAATTTTCAAATATTCTCGATGTATAAAAGAACAACTTTGAACGTTGCCAGATAAGACTTCTAATATAATAATATCTCTAATTATGAACTCTTATCAATATATATATATATATATTATTGGCTTACAAAAATTTTATTTCAATTCATCAGAGGCAAATAATTTCACATAAGGATTTTATTATCTTGATAATGGGCATTTACATGTTTTTAAGAGCTAAATTTTATCTCTCAAATAGATTTCTAACAATTTTCAAATGGGAAATCATTCATAGAGTCATCTCCCGTGTGGTCTAGTGGCTAGGATACGCGGCTCTCACCCGCGAGGCCCGGGTTCGATTCCCGGCACGGGAAGAATCTTTTGTATTCGTTATCTCTATTTGAGAGTGAAATGTGACCGCTTCGTCTACATGTCAACACACGATTATTGTGTTGCTCAGGGTTAGCTGTGATTGCAAGTATTCGAGGTATGTTAATGAAAGCGTAGTATTAAATTGATCGATACATATCCGTAAAATTGAAACTTCAAACGTTTTAGATGTTTATAGGAGCAACTTTCAACGTTGCAAGTCGAGACTACTAATTAATATTTCTAGTTATGAACTTTTAAGTATATAGATATCCCGTGTGGTCTAGTGGCTAGGATACGCGGCTCTCACCCGCGAGGCCCGGGTTCGATTCCCGGCACGGGAAAGACTTTTATTGTTAGTGTATGTGAATGGTCTGATTGGGTGCTAAAGTTGTTAGTATAAATCCGATATATATTTTAATTGAGAATAGTGTCGATTTTATTACATTTCGTAGTTTTAATACTCAGCTATACGTTAGATCTGTTTTAAGTATTGTGTATGCGATCATCTTGGAGTAATCAATTCGTTTCCAATTAAACTTTGATAGTCAAATTGAAAATAATGTTGAGTATCTCATGCTAGGATTGTTATGGGAATAATTTTATGCAATATCTGGTTTTCCTTGCAGTCTATTCACTAGTATCTCACCTGTGAGACCTGACTGTAAAACCCGGCAACCATTTATTTTAGTATAAATTAATGGACTGATTAAATTTATCGAGTTAATAAATCAAATCTTTCCGAATATATATCACTGTTGCTACTGATTTACTTTGCATTTTAAGAATGAAATCGATTTGAACTGAAAGTATGGTAGGGTGTTCTACGTCATACTTTATCGGTTTGAGGACATACTGTTCGTGTGGTGCGTTGAAATACAGGGTTGTTACCCGCACTTTGAAGCTCAAATTTCATTCTCAGTGCCAGGAAGAATCTTATCATGGTATATGTAATCGATCTGTCATGTGTTAAAGTAGTTATTCCGAAGAGATGTCTTGTTTGATGGTACTTATAAATAGACAGTATTGTAGGAATGTTCGCATTTTGGCAAAAAAAAATCAGCAAGAAGCCACCTTTTTTCAAAATGGCAAATCCATCCATTCAGTAGAGCAGGATTTCCAATTGTACTCTGTTAAACATTTATATAACAATTTGACCGTAAAATTTCACGCGTGGATTTTCAGGTT
Source organism: Trinorchestia longiramus (assembly GCA_006783055.1). Classification (NCBI taxonomy): domain Eukaryota; kingdom Metazoa; phylum Arthropoda; class Malacostraca; order Amphipoda; family Talitridae; genus Trinorchestia; species Trinorchestia longiramus. The sequence goes on from VCRD01003965.1 coordinate 29,884, forward strand.
TATGATTTATGAGTGTAAATTTTCAGTAATGAGCCAACCGCAATCACGGTATCCCGTGTTGTCTAGTGGCTAGGATACGCGGCTCTCACCCGCGAGGCCCGGGTTCGATTCCCGGCACGGGAAGGCAAATTTTGGGAATTGTTTTCTCAAGTTCTCTGTTGCAGGAATATGTATATCGTATTTAAGATATGTTCATTGGAAAATGTCAGCAATTTCATTCAAACCTGCTGCAATATGATTTAATAACCATATCCATGAGAACTTCAGAGGTTGTATCAAAATGAACCTTGAAGGAGTAACTTCTGTTAAAGGAAGTTGTATTTAAAGTAGCCACAATTTTTAGTACTTTTTACAAGATGAGAACCTTAGCTGTGTCTGTTCGTACCGATTAATACTCGTTACTCTAATCATTGGGGTACAATAATAAATTTTACAGTATTTTGGAGAATTTAAATTTGATAAGTTTTTATTTTCCGTCAATGAAATGTTAATAGTATAAAAATCATTGCCTCAACATGTTCCTAAAACCTATTTTAGGAATTCAATTTTAAACGGTCATCTCACTAAGCAAAGTGGAATGAATTGATGAGTTTTGTGAAATTATTCCCTGGTAATCCGCTTATATCGATGACGTGTCACTTATTTAGAATAGTCGTTGAAATAACGTAATTGATACACAATTGCTACAAGTACAGTATAATTCCTTTAAACCGGCACTCGCTGGCCAAGCTTTATATATTTATTCATTGTTTTTCTTCTTTAACTGCTTTAAGCAATTGATATTGTTTTCCTTTTATGTCTACCGTGTCTATGAATTGTTTGTGGTTACTTGGGTGATATTAACCGGCAACTGCAAAGTCCTATTGGTGTCTGTTGTAAAAATTTCTACTGAATAAGCAAGTGTAATAAATTAAGGGGACCAAGCGGGTTCATTTAGCCAAAATCTCAATTTTCACGAATGCGTATATTTACAGATAATGATAATAATATTGCTAAGGTTCCGTAAAAATTTTTTGGGTTGGGGGTTGGGAGGGGTGGGAAGGGCCCCGTGTGCGGTAGGGAGGTAAAGAACGCTGCGTGTGTAAATGCAACCAAGCAACAAAGGTGGTGTAATATAGTGCCCTCTAGTGGTTACAAGTGACGTATTCATTACACTGCTTATTATTTATTCAGTAATATTAGGTTGTTACAAAAATAATGGCCGATTTCAGAAGCATGCATTTAATCCTTGGTAAATGAACAATAGAGATGTTAAACTTAGTCAAAATATGAACCCTGAGCAGCTATGCATCTCTGCCATCGGACTACGAGATTCTTTATCCCTTGTTGATGAAAAGTTAATGGCTGTGATGCAACAAAATCTTTGAACGTCGTTTCCACCTCTTGTTTAGACCTAAAAGTTTTACCATCCAAAAATGTGCTTAAGTGCTTGAATAAATGATAATCAGTAGGTGAAAGATCTGGAGAATATGGAGGATATGGTAAAGTCTCGTATCCCAATTCTGTGAGTTTCTGGACGGTCATTGCAACATGTGGTCGCGCGTTATCGTGGAGCAGAATTGGACTACGTCGATTCACTAATGCCGGTCTATTTTCGCTCAATCGAGCATGCATAACAGCGAGATCATCGCAGTATCTCTCTACATTAATGGTCTCATTGACTCCCAAAAAACTGTAGTGAATAACACCTATTGCAGACCACCAGACAGTCACCATAATCTTTTTCTGGTGCAACATTGGCTTTGGGAAGTGTTTGGAGGGCTCATCACGATCGAGCCATTGACCTGATCGTTTACGGTTATCATAAAGGACCCACTTTTCGTCACAACCCTAGTAGGCAGGTCAAATGGGGCCCACGTGGGTCCCTGGGCTTTGGATGGGCAGCATCAAAATATATATATAAGCTCCTGGGCATAGAGTGTGCAGAAGATGGTTTTGTCATGAAACCTAAAATCTGGTTTTTACATGGGTTCGTAATGTGGATATGACCAGCCATGGGAATTTCGCTACATGGTCAACCCAGGTGTAGCCCAGGTGTAAATTCTCAAAAAAATGCGTACTATCCTCATAAAAAAATTTTCACATGGTTTTTTTTGGCCAACCACATGGGCCCCACGTGGAGCCCATGTCTGTGTCTACTAGGGAAGTGACAATTCGGTCAAGAAAGGGATCGTTGGTGTTGCGCAGAGAGAGCATCGAGCACACTTCAAAACGCCTAAGCTTTTGATTCTCATTGAGCTCATGAGGAACCCATTTATCGAGCTTTTTCACCTTTCCAATAATCTTCAAATGGTGCGAGACTGTTGCAATGCTGACACCAAGTGTCTGAGACATTTCTCTAACACTTTCACGTGGATTTTGCTCAACAACCGCATGCAATTGCTCGTTCTCGAGACTATCCAAACGTCCTCTACCCTCTTCATCTTTAAGGCTCTCATCACCACTCCAGAATTTCCCGAACCACCTTCGTACTGTCCGATCCCTTGTGGACTCTTCTCCCCATGCTCGGTTGATATTGGCAGAAGCTTCGGAGGCGTTGTGCCCAAGTTTGAACTTGTGCAACATAAGTAGGCGAAGGTCATGTTTTGTCATGTTCATCATGGAGGGATTCTATCCTTCAAAATTATGTTCTGTCTGAAAAGAAGTTACAAAATATTAATGAGCACACATTAATTGTTATGCATGCCAAAGTTCATCGAAAATGAACGAAAAAAAGTTGTGTTAAAATTACTTTTCAAACCCTAGACCTTCGAGCGGCCATTATTTTTGTAACAACCTAATAATATAAATTCAATTGAATTTATTAGTTAAAGTCACTAAATTGCAGTGACTCTATTACAAATAAATTTTATCTTATTGGTATTGTAATTGTATAAATAATCAACAATGTAATGGTCTTGCAGTGTAGACTACATACTTCATATTGCACAATGCTTTGGGAATCCCAAGGCTAGCATAAGTGCGATGCTGCAGTTATGCTCAGAAGGCACTACGTCTGCGCCCCACTCTTCCAAGCACCTCTACTTGTCTGGCCTCTCGAAGGATCTCCTGGCCCGTGTACTGGAAGTCTTCGTGTCCCTGACCGAACCAAGCCTTCTTAGCAGATGCCTCCTCAATCAGACGCTGAACAAGAATGAGTCCATCCACAGCAAGCTCTGGCGGACGTGCCTCAAGACCAAGTTTGCCTACCTTGAGCGCTCTGTCTTTGCTGCGATTGTCACGGCCCTTCAGCACAACCTGGAGAATGTCTGTGGACACGTCCTTGTGGCTCTTGGACTCATTCCACGGACTGCTATGAAGGCAAGAAAAAAGAAGGAAACGACTCCGGCGAAGGGACCACCAGCAAAGAAGAAGAGGACCTCCCATGTCGAACCTTCCTGCAGCTACAACCCCAGCGGATTCTAATCTTCACGGCACTCCTCTTCCAAAAACTCCTCAACACTCCCACTCTGCTATACTGAAGCGTCTCATGATCTATCAGTATCCTAACCCAGTTGATACGTAGCAAATGACCTCCAAAGGAGGACCCCAGAACATTCGGGTTTCAAAAAACTAAAATCAAACAAAAATTGGCTCTCCTGAAAACTTATTTGACGTAGAGACTCGTGTGAGGACTCTTGAGAAAGAGCAGAGAGCCTTCTAGAAATAAATGTAAAGACATTACAATATTATAATTAGATCAAAAGATATAGCTAATGAAAGTAAAAAAAATGCAAAAAATTTCAAAAAACCCCAAAAATTGAAAGTTAAATATCCATGAAACAAGAAAAAACAATTCAAAAATCACTCCGTTATGCTGTAGAGTGTAGAGGGCTCTTAGCTCTTTCTAAAGATCCCTCACACGAGTCTACGTCAAGTTTTGAAGGAGGAATAGCTACGAAAATTTCCCCTAAAATTTAACGTTTTCTTTTTGTAACTTGTTTTCTATGCGTCAAATCTAAAAATGTCCAAGAACAAAAATTTTTTCTTTTCTATATATGTACAAAGTTTCATAGCTTTATGATTAATAATAAACAAATTGGCAATAAATCTGCCTGGTCACCTTAAGGAAAATAAGTTTGAGAATAATACAACGGAAAACAGAAAATCGAACTTCTGAAGGTTTTTTTTGCTAATCTATAATTCCATTATACCTTTTTACATTGGTTTCCATAAGAGAAATACTTATAATGTGTAAATAATTTCCTGACTGATTGAAACGGGAGCTTTGAACTTCTGAAACGGGTTAAACTCGAATGCCAGGATACTATTGTATTATTTTCTTTAAATAAACGAAAGTAGAGTGCTAAGCCTGAAAAGCTCTGGTGGAATGAATTGTTAATGGAACCGTCCCAGTTAGTTTATTATGCACCAGCCGTGCAACCGTCCTCTTGCACAAGGGTCTTTGAAACTCCATCATTGTACTTCAGTTTCCAATGTTTTGTTTCGTTGAGATGCTGTGTCCAACTGTTGAAACACGTTGATGCGGTACTCATGGTTTTCTGAATAATAATCGAATGTGTGCTCGGTCTTAGCGTTATTATATTTAACTTATGATAGATAGGGATTTAATTTGAAGATAAATGCAGTTGTTTGTGCCCCTTGTAACTGCGCCTCTGACTTGCTGTCGGTAACAGTGTAGGCTTACAGAAACTTGCATTAAAAGTTCCTTCTTTGGTCATGTGAGCCCCGACTTGAAGCTAATGAGCGAAGTTTCAGACTTGACTAATGCGGAACTGTTTAAATCCTGTGCTTGAAGGAGAACATGTGCCTAAATACCTGCAGCTAGTCAGCCAATTAAAGGTGAACACTCATATTGTGGCATGATAATCTAGCACCAATTCATACATCAAACAGAAAGGCCTGTACGCCAACGATGAATCATGAAAACAAAATAATTTTATTACATTTCATTTATTTCATATAGTGTGGAAAGACGCTGTACCTGACATTTCTGAGTATTTCGCCATACTCTAGTGCTCTGAAAAATTTAATTTGCAGTGTAAATGATGAACTAATGTACAAATAATTAAACGCTGTACTGGTGATCAATAATTTGGCTTTCAAAAACATATCTTAAGGAAAGTTCTTCATAATGGTGAAACCTCTCGAGTTACAGTACAGCGATGCCTCAGAGTACATCTGAAGTTCAGGTCCTACATCAACACCAAGCACTCGTGAGCATAAAGCTAGTAATCCAATAAATAAATGAAGCTAGTAATCCGCTCAATAAATGAAGTTAGTAATCCAATAAATGAAGCTAGTAATCCAATAAATAATTAAAACTAGGAATCGAGAAAAATAAAGCTAGTAATCCGCTAAGCATTAATGTATCTACACAAAAAGGTTTACAACTTCATTACGCTGGGGTCTAATTCGTTCCATTTTGTGAATTGATGCGATTGTTTTTGATAATGTTAGTATTTGAGCTAATGTGTTTGATTTCATAAAGATAACAATTTTTGAAGGCCTTTATGTTCTTTCAAGAGTAAGCCTTTTCTTAATTATACACGAACATACTTTTTCACTCACTATTCGCTGTTGCAATTCTTTCTTTCTTCCTTCAAATAATTTTTCTCCATATAGTGATCTTTCTAATTTGTATTCCAGCTGATAGGGTTTTCCAAAATATTGAAACATGTTTGTGCTCGTTTTCCAGCATTTTGTTTCCAACTTGCCGAGACCACTTATGTTTTGTTGAAGGCTTCATATGTAAAATTATTTGTTGATAATTCAAGTTTTAAGCGACATTGTAGCGTCAGTAGCATACGAACCTCAAGTATGACTTTCCATCAAAACTACACAGTGATCGTCAATACTTGCCAGCAATGCAGATTTTGGAAGCATTGCTGATTTAAATCATCTCCCGTGTGGTCTAGTGGCTAGGATACGCGGCTCTCACCCGCGAGGCCCGGGTTCGATTCCCGGCACGGGAATGCTTTTAGATTTGAATCGATTCTAAATACATTTTCAAGTGCACACTTGGTCTGAAATTAGGACACGTGAGGTTATGAAATGTGCTGTAGTCAGTAAGTAATTATAATTGCAATACTGTACAGACGCTTTGGTGTTTTCTTGATTCGAAAAAAAAGTTTCAAGGAAGAGTCCCACAGCTTATGTACATTTAGTTCAAGTTGAGGGTCATAATGAGCTTTGATTTCCAACAACTACCGAATCCTCGTAGCTCATTTTAATTTTATTATGTATTCATTAAAGTTTTCAAATCAAGTGAGGAAATGATTTCAATTCTTAATCCCGTGTGGTCTAGTGGCTAGGATACGCGGCTCTCACCCGCGAGGCCCGGGTTCGATTCCCGGCACGGGAAATTGTTTTTCAATCTTGATCTTATTGTCTTCTATGATAATGGTTTCACAGAGCTTGTTATCTGTATATTTGTTAGCAATTTCGATTACCAGACTTTGTGTGTTAAATTTCTAGAACTGCTAAAACGTGTCAGCGTACTTTTCGCTCTCTGTTCTTGATTATTGTTACAGAATAACAATCGTTAAGGTCATTTTTCTCAGTAAATGTATTACCAAAACGAGTTTTTGCTGTTGCTTCATGAAGAACCAGAGCCGCGTACCTCTGCTTCAGACTTGCATGGATATTAACGCTCAGTTCAGCGAGCTTTGCTCAACACTAGGATAACTAAGGGCGTCAATTGATGCATTTGAAAAGCGTTAACGAACCTAACCTGAAACAAATCGGATGTTCTTTCCGCATATTAATTGACTTTCGTAGTTTAGTTGACAGTAGTTTCAGTTGACACCGTCAGCCCTTCTATTCTATTGTAGTTGACAGTAGTTAAGGCTGACACCGTCACCCCTTCTATTCTATTGTAGTTGACAGTAGTTAAGGCTGACACCGTCACCCCTTCTATTCTATTGTAGTTGACAGTAGTTAAGGCTGACACCGTCAGCGCTTCTATTCTATTGTAGTTGACAGTAGTTTAGGCTGACACCGTCAGCGCTTCTATTCTATTGTAGTTGACAGTAGTTTAGGCTGACACCGACAGCGCTTCTAGTGCTAAGAATTTGCTGTTGTCAGGATCAATGCCGCTTGTCATCGGAGGTGCTGACGATGGTGCAGAACGCCCTCCAGTCAGCGGCTGACGACGCTTTTATGGGAGGCAGCTGGTCACCTCAAGCTGACGTCTCCCAGCGAAGTAAGTGGCTGTTTTCTTTTTAAATAAAATACTTCATAGTTTAGTATAATAGAAGGCAATAGAAACAAGCCGTTTGGTCCATTCTTGGGTTGCTACCCGAGTCCCATGCCGTGGCCGAGTGCCATGCTGTTGTAATTGCATTACTAATTGTATTGCGTCGGAGAAATTTCTGTCTACATTCAAGCGATCTAGAATAATATTTGCAATTTAATTAACATTGTAGGTCTGTCATGCAAAATCATTTTGCAGGGGCTAGAGTTTTTTGTTAAGTATTAACTCGATTTCGCTAGCTGGAAACTTCCACGAGAAGTAGCCGTGTATGTCAAAACAGTAAAGCTCGAACAGAACCTGTCGATTCGTGTGTAGTTGCTGTACATATTGAGGATAAAAATTCACGTATCAGGAATAATTACGCAGATTCTGTGCTCTCTTTACCTAACACTACCCAAATTAATGCAAAAAAGTTTAATGGTTTTATACCACTCAGTTTAATGACTACACTGAATGTTTTAAATGTTCATCATATGATGTACCTTAATAAATGTTAACGCTATGTGAGTAAGGCGAGTATTTTGATGACGTCGGTGATATACTTCACTAAGTCACACGATCTCTTTTTTGGACAAATAATGTAACTGGAATGGATTTAGCTCATGGTTGTTCATAATTGAAATTTATTTTGCCATTTTCGTGACGCTGGTTTCAGGTAATTTTATTAGTGTATTTTAGTGGGTAGACTTATTCCAGACGCTAAACTTATCCTCAAAACGCAACTGGGAATTGAAGCGTGTACTTATTTGCACGAAACTAAGGGTCATTATTATATTATGGTTGTTCAGTAATATTGAATATTATATTATGGTTGTTCAGTAATGTTGTTAAATATTATTTTACGGCTACTCATAAATGTTTTTAATGCTGTATTTTATGTAAGTTGCATGATTAGGTCGTCGAAAAGTGATGTAAAACAAAAGATGAAGTGCTAGTTATATGGTCAGCATGTACCATGAACACCCATGGTTAGGAAACGTCGCGTGAATACGCAAGACGATGTTATGAATCTCCAGTACATATATCTCATCTTCCTTCAGTGTTTGCAACTCAAGTTTTTTTTTTGCAAAGGTTGCTGCAAGATATTCTAATCAGGTGCTGTGAATAGGTTACTATTATTATGCGAGTTTTAGTGTCAGGGCGTACATTTCTGAAGCGGATATTAAATGGCAGACTCCTACCATTTTCCTACAGAATAAAACAGCTTTCAATTTGACTTTTGGATATCTGGTTGTCTCATAGCCATAGAATATATTATATAACATACACTTCGGAAAAACGTGGCCGTAGTTAAGCCGTAAATTTGCTTGTATGTGTGTGCTATCTTTATGTAACTTCACTTTATTTAAAAAAAATTATGTAAATTTTTGGGTAGGAAATTCACTACGAAAATGGCAGAAAAATCTGGAATAGATTTAGTTCGAACGTTTCGAGGCTTATGTGATTCGGAACGAAAACTTTAAAAAAACGAGACAAATGTAATGGATAAAATCAGTATGCAGATGTGAAGAATGGATCAAAACTCGTAACATTCAAACTAAATATTTTTTCGTTGATATGGCTTATTAGATTAAAAGTAATTCCAAAAATGATAAATCTGACAAATGTACATTTTGCAAAGTACACGCTGTCGATTTATTCTTTTGTATGTTTTTTACATCATAGTATGAGGTTGAAAGGATTAGTTTTAAAGACAATTATTGTTTATCGCTAGATCCTATAGTTCTGTGAAAGTTCGACTCCAAAACCTTAAGTGAAATTAATGCACTTTTCTTAATTGCTAAGGCATATTTACTTGGGAGGGTTGTACTTGGGAAAGCGTCGGGAACTGAATGATCTATTACATCTCTAGGTGCAACGGCGTACAGAACATTCGAGTTTATTCCATAGAATGGGACTGAAGAAAGTTCAGAAAGTTGCGGGGTAAAAAGTGGCAGTGAGTAACTGACTCACCGTTGTCCACTGCTGCAGGCGTAGATACTGAGAATAAATATTTTTCCTCTAGAGGCACCTGTCAGTGTGAACGAGAACACGTGTTCTTGCGTGTCACATGCCAAGACTATTTGTTACAGTAATTACATTGTCTTAGACTTCCTTTGTTGCCAGTTCTGAACGTATCTTCCTTCCACAAATGCACACATGAAGTAAAAATTCATAGTAATATTTGTGAGTTGTAGGAAGGTGTGTTTTCTCAACCCTAGTTGACGTATTGTACAGGATTGTTATTTTGAATCTGCTTTCAATATCATTTTGTATGTAAGCTTCTAAACAAGTATACAACCCTCGTACTTTTTGCGCCGGGGTGGACGAAAAAAGTAAAATCTATGATTTCCCATATCTTTTCCATAAATTTCTTATTCCATTTTTTAATTGAAGTACTTTGAAGATTGGATTCAATTTTTTTCTCTCGACATTTTCTAATATTTTTGAATGTGTTGCGTGTTTATTTTATTTTGAGCCTCCCCTGTGCTAACCTTGTTTTAGGTAAAAATTTTACTACTGTATTATATTTCGGATAATTATCTGGAACCGTTTTGACATTGAAGATTTAACTAGTGTATGATTGTTGTTTATTTAACAGTTAAAAAACGAGGCCTCCGTCGTGTAACTGACGTTAATAATAACTACGAGCGACGGATCGTAGACCGCCTCGAGTTGCTGGATGATCCAACGTCAGATCCTGATCGCCCACAACGTTCAACAATCCAGAGAACGCTCTGCGATCGTAGTTTTGACCCACCTCTTCTTGCAGGTAAGATTATTCCATCTCATGCGCAGTCTACTGTAGCTTCTAAAATTGAATTCGGCTCTGCGAAAATGGATTTAAACTTCACGGAGGACCGTCAGGCAAAAACAGAACAACCGTTTGTTACTCGCAATTTTAGTCGTCTTATCACACCATCAACTTCGAGCTTTAGCAGAAGTGATCTCAGGCACCGCTTGCGAAATCGCCAGAACTGCGGCTACCAGCGACCTGCCGGACCTTCGAATTATCAGGAATCATTTGACTTTGACAATCAGAGGCTCCAACTTCAGACTCCTCGATATCCAGCTCAGTTAGCAAACTCGAATCGTGTCCAGGTATATAACAACCCCATAATGCATTTTGGGCCTAGAAACTCGCACCCCAACAAGCCTTTTCGCTATAATTTTGGAGTCGTGCCCTGGTGTAATGGTAAGGCTTGGGGAGCTACTGATCCCCGGAGTGTAAATCAGGTCTTCAGGTTTCGCGGTGATGGTAACGGACGCCGCTACTGAACGGATATCATGTCACGTTGCTTGCGTTCCGTGTACTAGCGTGGCGGATGCAGGAGTGCACTGAATTTCCATTAAATTTGGTATGCGTGAAACGCATGCTGGCTGACCTGTTGGAGGTCATAGTTTAAACGAGTTCATTTGCCTCAGTAAATTTTTGGAAGAAAATCGACTAGATTTAAAATGGGAATCCTGTGTGAGAAGTTAGAACAATTTAGTTTAAGATTATTGCAAGAGAGCGTGCACCCTTTACTGTATTCTTTTATTTACGTGAAGTAGCATGTAGTTATTTCAGTAACGAAAACAGAATCATTTCTATGGTTTTCGGATTCTGCAGTTATGAATGGTCAAGCGTAGTAGTGTTCATTTTTTTTGCTGGTTCTGAAACATTTATTTGTTAGTCGGGAAAAAGTTTTTTCATTTTCAACGGAAAGGACGTTCTTCCATTGCCTATCTTTTTAGGTAAATGAAGATGGATGACACTGTTCGCTAAAATACTGCTATTAAATACGTTCTCCACAATACTTGTAAAATGTTTGAATTCATGTTCTTAAATGTCTTTACAAACTATCACTCCCAGTTTTCCTTCCTGTCTCGTTATTGATGTGGATTAACCTGTAACGCGTAGGATATGCCTATGCTCAGCATGCGATCTGCTGAACGCCTACAGCATCTGAAGACGTTAGCAAGCAGATACTTATAAGGTCGATTCAAACTAAACCTATGTCGCTAACCAGAGCACGTACTAATTATTTTTTAGAAATGAAAAGGTGCTGATATTGGCGGCTTTTCTGGGAAATGAAATTCATTTTTCTTTCTAGCTTTATTTTGGAAGCTTCTAATCTCCCAAAGGATTGCCTTTCCTGTGAGTAAACAATTTAGTTTTCAGATCCAGCATTGCTTTCTGCTAAGGAAGCTCAGTGTTTCCCATTTTGATTTTCTAGCATAATACTGAAGAAGGCATAATAAGAATTTTCGAGAAATTTACTCGTATCAATGAAAAAACGGAAATTAATTTTACACCTATAGTTAAATAGATTTGGAATTTGATGTAATACATTCACGCGTACTTTGTTTAGTGCCGTTCTGAGATTCGCTGTTAGTACAATCAAAAGTTTATCATACTCGAAAGAGATGATAGTGGCTTCATAATAATCCTATTCACCATTAAACTACTGTAGCTGTATGTATAAGAATTTAAGCGAGCTACTTTTTTAGAAAGCTATGTACTATGCTAGATTGAACACAATTTGTTCTAATTAGATAAAACATACTCTGCAACTTCATTGAGGACATACATACTTGGACATTTAGTATCGATAGCGAAACTAACACGAACAAGTACTTAAAAATTCAAAATAAACATAGCTTCGACAGACGCGAATTGTAGGTAAAAAATTATTATGTCGAAACTCTAATTTCGCTTCCAGGTTTTTACTTCACAGTAGTAGCAAAAAAGCAAGAAACCTGCCACCACATTACAGTCTAACGCCAACGGAAAGAAAGGAGCTGAACCTATGTTGCTGCTTGTCACTAAGGAATAATAAGAACTGAAACCTCAAAGAAGTACGATGGTCGCTATTCCACGCGCGTTGGGAGTGATATTACTAGGTATTGAACTAGAACAAGAACGCAGAGATTAAGTTGAGAATTTTAAATGCATAAAATTGATGAATGCTGACAGATGCCTTCAATGAACTCGCATGATTCCTCAAGCAATCTTATATTCATTTACGAAAATCAAATTTAGTTTTCACGTTGTGTGCAGATGTCTGTCTAGACTCTTATTTTGATATAAACATTCTCGTTTAATTCATTCTTAATGGTAAAATAGCTTAAATCTTTCCTCTGATGAGACATTGCAAAAGGTAAAAATAAACTGTAAAAGCGCGAGTCCTTGAGCATATTATGTATTGGTTTGATTAATTATACCTCTTTGATTCACTATAGATTGAATATAAGCCCTTTAATACTATTAATCTAAATATGAGGGTTTTCAACTAATCTTGTTGGTAATTAGTCAGTTGCATAAACTAGGTTGAAATATATAAAAACATTCAATAAATGAAATAATATATTCCTTTAGCAAATAAATTTTCATAGCGTGATGAAATGGATTTTGCGTGTAAGTTAAAATATTTTCCGCCGAAGAAACAAGTCATCGATACAGATGAGCATCGGGGAAACGGAATCCGTAAGTGAAAATATGACGATCTAAATTCTAATACTCGATTTAGTAGACTTCGCTCACCAGATTACATACGACCACACAGAGCATCTTTGACCATGATATCCCTGAGAGCCCACAAGGCTTGTAAAGCATCTTTCCTGTTCTCCATTTTGACATCAGGTGGAGCAGGAGTTTGGTACTCGGCAGGCAACCAATTAATTGGAAGACGCTGGGCGTCGTTGATGGTTGAGGTTTCTTGTGTGGCGTGTAGCTGGCGCTCCCAGTTGCCCTGGTATGGTTTGTCCAAGTTTTCGATATATCTGCAATGGTAATAGAGGGATTCATTAATAAGAAAAAGGGGCTAGCGGGAGATAAATATTCTAATTCTGCATTTTCAGAAAAGGGATAGTAGGGTAGCATGTGGCTGACACCCAGTTGATCGAATATATATCGTTCAAATATCTGCGGTTTTACAAAGGAAGGATTCATCAACGGGAGTAAAAATGTACCATATTTCAAAGGGTATTATTCTTAGTGTGTGTCAGCCTTTATGTTATTGATCAAACTTTTGTATCCAGTTATCCCTTTCCAGCGCTACATCCTTCGTGTGCAACCAGACCTGAGTTTTAAAATCTGCCCTTCAGCTTCCAGCAGCATTGTCGATACAATAAATTTATTTGATAGTTATTTACGCTGGCATAACGCTATGAACTCCAGTATTGCTTTTCTCGTGACGATTGACAAGTTCAGAACTCATCCCCATCGCGTTATCCTTAAAAACAGAAATCTCATGACTAATTTTTTTTAAATCTAGATTTATATAAGAGATTATAACTCACTTGATATATGCTTCTGAGTGCAATAACCGCTGCGTCTTGGCGGGAGTAGGAGCGAAGAATATCTGAGGCTGGCGCTGGTTCTGCAGCAGACCTGCAAGACCCGTCGGTGCAGCGGACGCCCCATTGTTGCCCAGCACAGACACCTGGAAGCCTGCCTTGCCAAGCGTGAAGCCTGCTGGTGCACGGCACAAGGTTAGTAACTACGTTTATATTTACTCTACAAGGCTAGTGCTTGAATAGAATGAATGAAAACTAGCACGTTTGAACGCTGGTGTTAATGAAGGACTCGAAAGATTTTGTGCAATTGTGACCGAAGTAATAGGAAAAGTTTAAATATTTTAGTATTGTTCGAAAGTTGTATGTTCAAATGGATTCATTACAAAGCCTGTGATAATTTTGTTTTAGTGCTTCTTGTTTTCATAAGATCAATTGTATACCAGACTTAGTTGGTAGTGCTTAGTATCCAGAAAACCTTGGTAGTGTAGAAATGACGCTCATTGAAAGTAATTCTACTACTGACTTCTCACTATCGAGTATAAAAACTCGAGACCAATTTCTCTGTATGTATAGTCTCGGCTAAACAATATGACCTAAGATTATTTGGTTCTTACGGTTCCCTAAGAATTAGTTACCGAGCTTTAACTCCCGTGGTATGTTTGAAATCGAAGTTAACGAGATTAGCACAATATTTGTTGAGTACAACTTGAATCTACGCAGAATGAACCACGGTTACAGGGATGGATGAAGCGTAGCTTTCACGGGTGAAGGCATCAGGAGTGTGCATTTATTGGTAAGTCGACGGTTCGTTAATTCTGAAATACTGCGTAAGGTGTTTTCGATATGCATGTAGAATGTTAACTTCAAACATAAAATTGGAATTTTTATTCCATCGGGGACTGAAGAGCTCTCAAGAAAACTAGAAATCTCTAAACTAATTGGCGGGTCAGAGGTCATGCAGTTAAACTTCGAGTAGTTGCTGTGAGCAATTTGATTGAAAAAATGCTTTTGTGAGAGTTGTAGTGACGGGATGCTGAAATGTAATACTGGGCTCGTTTTTCATCGAACCCTGCTTCGAAGGTCGCCCCTCTAAAAAAAATTTGTTTTGGCTAAGGACAATTGCAAGCCTACTGTAGAACAGATGACCCGGTCAGACCCCTTAGTAACTTATGTAATTACTAGGTATTTTCAAAATGGTCAGTATTTGGGCTTTATTTCAGTTGAAATTATTACTGTGTAACGTGAAAAACAATTTCCAGTATGGAGAAAATACTTTCGCTCCCTTGATATCATACATTAGACATTCCCTGATTGTATATTTTTCCAATGCGTATTAGTTGAATGGAAATTAGGGGAAACATACGTCAGATAGTGTGAAGATGCTATTAGATTTTAAACATTTATCGTACAAATTTATAAAAATGTTCTACCACGTTGCGTTCGACTCAGTAACCGTGCTGGAGAAACGCTCAGGAAAGAGTATGGCAACACAATTAACGGGCACATCATTCAAGCGTTAAGCTCAATATTTATTAATACTAATAACTGGACGCGAACTTGTGTTACAGATAAGTTAACCACTTCTCTTTGAAGACGAAAGGGTAGTGGTTAGTCCTCTTGTTACTATTAATGACTGTATTATTATTCGACCTGGCAGGCCTGTGTTGGGCGCAGCAGCGGATCCTGAAGCAGCGAGTGATGCAGTCGTGGTGGACGCAACCGCTGGAGCCATCAGCGAGCGACGAGATGACGGCACGAAATTCCTGAAAATAATCTCATTGAACATTCTGACGTGATTAAGTGATTTTCATACAATTATATTATTCATTATCTTGATAATGAAAACTCATTCTGCCTATCGGTCGAGAGCAAAAGTGAATATATAATGAGTGACTCGAATCACGAGCACTCCTACTTCTTGATACCACTTTTAAAACTGCAGCTGCGAAATATTCCTCTTCTCCGAGGTAGGTACACTTCTGTGAACAATGTGATCCTGACTGAATGTGAATCCATGAATGAATGCATGCATGCATGCATGCATGAGTGAATGCATGCATGCATGCATGCATGAGTGAATGCATGCATGCATGCATGCATGAGTGAATGCATGCATGCATGCATGCATGCATGAGTGAATGCATGCGTGAATGCATGCATGAATGCATGAATGAATGCATGAATGCATGAATGCATGAATGAATGCATGAATGAATGCATGAATGAATGCATGAATGAATGCATGAACGAATGCATGAACGAATGCATGAATGCATGAATGAATGCATGAATGCATGAATGAATGCATGAATGAATGCATGAATGAATGCATGAATGAATGCATGAATGAATGCATGAATGCATGCATGAATGAATGCATGAATGAATGCATGAATGCATGCATGAATGCATGCATGAATGCATGCATGAATGCATGCATGAATGAATGCATGAATGCATGCATGAATGAATGCATGAATGCATGCATGAATGCATGCATGAATGCATGCATGAATGAATGCATGAATGCATGCATGAATGAATGCATGAATGCATGCATGAATGCATGCATGAATGAATGCATGAATGCATGCATGAATGAATGCATGAATGCATGCATGAATGAACGCATGAATGCATGCATGAATGAACGCATGAATGAATGAACGCATGAATGAATGAATGCATGAATGAATGAATGAATGAATGCATGAATGAATGCATGAATGCATGAATGCATGAATGAATGAATGCATGCATGCATGAATGCATGAATGAATGCATGCATGAATGAATGCATGCATGAATGAATGCATGCATGCATGCATGCATGCATGAATGCATGCATGCATGAATGAATGAATGCATGAATGAATGAATGAATGAATGAATGAATGCATGAATGAATGAATGCATGAATGAATGAATGCANTTCATTCATTCATGCTTTCATGCTTTCATGCTTTCATTCATTCATGCTTTCATTCATTCATGCTTTCATTCATTCATGCTTTCATTCATTCATGCTTTCATTCATTCATGCTTTCATTCATTCATGCTTTCATTCATTCATGCTTTCATTCATTCATGCTTTCATTCATTCATGCTTTCATTCATTCATGCTTTCATTCATTCATGCATTCATTCATGCATTCATGCTTTCATTCATGCATTCATGCTTTCATTCATGCATTCATGCATTCATTCATTCATGCTTTCATTCATTCATGCATTCATTCATGCATTCATTCATGCATTCATGCTTTCATTCATGCATTCATGCTTTCATTCATGCATTCATGCATTCATTCATTCATTCATTCATTCATGCATTCATTCATGCATTCATTCATGCATTCATGCATGCATTCATGCATGCATTCATGCATGCATTCATGCATGCATTCATGCATGCATTCATGCATTCATGCATGCATTCATGCATGCATTCATGCATTCATGCATTCATTCATGCATGCATTCATGCATTCATTCATGCATTCATGCATTCATTCATGCATGCATTCATTCATGCATGCATGCATTCATGCATGCATGCATGCATTCATGCATGCATTCATTCATGCATTCATTCATGCATTCATTCATGCATTCATTCATGCATTCATTCATGCATTCATTCATGCATTCATTCATTCATGCATTCATGCATTCATTCATGCATTCATTCATTCATGCATTCATTCATGCATTCATTCATTCATGCATTCATTCATGCATTCATTCATGCATTCATGCATTCATGCATTCATTCATGCATTCATGCATTCATGCATTCATGCATTCATGCATTCATTCATGCATTCATGCATTCATTCATGCATTCATTCATGCATTCATTCATTCATGCATTCATTCATGCATGCATTCATTCATTCATGCATTCATTCATGCATTCATTCATTCATGCATTCATTCATTCATGCATTCATTCATTCATGCATTCATTCATGCATTCATTCATGCATTCATTCATGCATTCATTCATGCATTCATTC